>BDMB01000028.1:1824875-1849561 GCA_016859785.1 Macrotyloma uniflorum
TATATATATATATATATATATATATATATTAAAACAGTAAGCATATTTTAGAGATTTCCAGTGTAGATTTATAACAATTAAATAGCAACACGTCATTACGTCGTTTGGTGTGATCTATATAATGTGTAAATAATATATCTCTTATTTTTATTATTTAGATGAACTGAACATAGAAAGAAGAGACATATTTGTAACAGTTCATGAATGTTTTAAGGTTGTAAAGTTATTCGTGAAAACTTATTTTGACTATTATAATCATGCTTCCGAAGTTATAGTTAATAATCTTCTAACCATCAAAACATGTATATTCATGATATTTTCATAATGAAATTCATCTTTCTCAACATTCATTTTTGTTTCCTATTCTTTTGTTACAAGTAGCTAATTCTGTGATTGGATAATTAAAATATAATCATTAGGGCATTCACTTATTTTACCTGGAACGACTTAATAAATTAAGATGTCAATTTTATATTAATTGTGTTATTAATAATAATTTTTATACTAATCTTAATGCATATCTTTTAAACTGTGTTAGTTAGGAAATTAATTAAGATTTCTAAGCCTACATAATGTTGTTCTGGTTGGAAATAAATCTAAACTAAACTATTGAGATTACAACTTGATGTTATATATATATATCTTCTTCCAAAGCTCAAAAGAAGAAGAAACAGAAGCACTTGAAGTTGGTATGGATTGGAGATATATCTCAGCGTGAGGGTGACGCATTCAGAACAGGTTGCATGCCGTTTTCTGCTAAAACAAGGAGGTTGTCTTGTCCATTTGCTGATTAAGGATATGAACCTAGGCCCACTTAGGTCATGAACATGACTCCTATACACTAATTAATCAATCAAACCATGCTTCACCTACAATTTTTCATCACATTGTCAGACAATTATTTTCTATATCTAGAAACATATAAAATATGTTCCATTTGGGAATGGCTTCAGCATAACAGACATAATCTTTATGGCTATAAAAAATTTGGCACCACCACCTTCATATAAAGGGTTTAGTGCTTAGTTACTCAAAGTTAATGTATAGGGTGGATCATCAATTTCTTGGTAATTCTGATGTCATTGTGAAGCTGGCTTTTTTGGCATTAAAGAAGGTTGAATTGTGTTAATCGATCGGTGTCATGTTCACAGTTATTGCATATGGCATGGCATATAGTTTACAGAAAATATTCTAAAAACTCAGAATAAAAAATAGATCATATTGTAACTTATCCAAAACCTTCTCAAAAACTTAAAAGTCAAATTAATATATATATATATTAAAGCCTACTACAATATCTTCTTATATTTAGACAAAAATATGTAGAAAGAGGCCAATAATGGATGATGGTAACCTTTTTGTGGTGTCACATTCAGAGAAGATTGAATATCATTCTCCTTATTATTATTCTTATTCCTTTTCTTAATGAAATGTTACACTCATGCACCCAACCCCAACATCTTGTTCCAACTTGTTTTTCACTCCATCACTTTGATTTGCCCTAATTCCCCATGTTCCACTCGTGGATCATAGAGACAACACTTCGTTTAGGCCAAAATTTAACTACCTACCAACTCCTTTTTCATTTTTAGAAAAATTTATCTTCAAAATTTAAAGTTTTTTAACAATTTTTAGTCTTTATGTATTCTGATTTTGGTGGTTATCAAATTTATATAAACTAAAACTTCATTTAAGTTATGAATAATTAACATTCATGGTATAAATATGTTGGTTACTTTATAAATGTAATATCATGTGAATTACTGCAATATTCTAAAACTTTATGAAGTTGAAAGGTTCTGTCTCTAGCAGAGGTTTTAGGTGATGAAGAAAACATAGAGAAGAAGGGTCTCTTGACACTCCAATGATATGATATATATGTGGAGGTGTGGACCTCTTCAAATATCTCCCACTCACAGTTGAAAAATTAGATACCAAGTTAGCCATCACCCTAAAGTTAGGTTTAACATCCATGGCAGAACTGGTGTGTATATGCTTGTATATAAATTTTCAAAATCATGAATTGGCCCATGTATGAGTGACGTATAAGCAGTCAATATTAGTATGCCAAAACACACTTACGTAGAAATTTTCGTATATGTACATGGTTTTCTGAATAATATAATGCTGTTAACTATAGTTATAAGAAAATTAAGACTTGGTGCTAGAGAACAAGGCAAAGAAAAACAAAAAAATAAACGCGTGAGATGAAAATTTGAGCAAAAGTCAAATGCTATGATATATAGTTTTTGTTATGTTTAGCTTAATAATGATTGAGTATCTTCTAAAACTTCAAACAAACAATTGATAATTCAATCACGGAATATTTTTATTGGTTTGAATCCGTGCTGTTTCTTCTTTTGGAAAAGTCATAGTGATGTTATCAATTTTATGCAGATTATGTTCTGCCAAAAAAAAATGAAGTTGATTAGGTGAAAATATATAGATATGAAGCATATTTGACCCTAATTTTCTTATTTTATGTTAAGATATTTTGTCAACTCAATAAGTTATGTACTTGACGAAGGTAGGGTTTAATAAAATAGATTAATTAGTCTCATATAAAGTAGTGAAAATTATTATTGGCACAGGGAAAAAGAATTTGATTTCGTTTTTTCAGTTGGGAATGATATAAAGAAATCAAAAATTGATTCTTTTATTATAATGAAAGTAAAAGGATTGTATAAAAAATAAAATAAAATATTTTTTTATAAAATAATTTAACCTCTTCAAAAATTTAAATAAAAAACTTAATATTATTTTTTAATCATAAGAACAATGACTAATGCCTTTAATACTTCTATAAGTTAATTTATTTTTATTAAATTATCTTTCTATAAAGTAATTACAAAATAATAAAAAATATATTAATTAATAAATAAAAATAATTAATTTAAGTTATAAATTAAAGAGAAATAATTAATACTCAAGGGATAATATAAAATCACTTTTTCCAATTACGTTGACTCTAAAAATAAAGTTAGCAAACTTTCTTATAACATTTGTACTTTTGTATTTATCTTATATATATATATATAAATATATATATATATATAATTATAGTTTTATCAATTATATATGTCTTTTGTAGATTTAAATTAATCTTTAAACAATTTATATATGTATTTAATGTGTTATAACTAATGCATCTAAGTGGCACATTAAATATGCGAAGGATTCATTTATGAAAAAAGAAAAAAAGAAAAAAAAATATAGAAACAAAGGTTCAGAATACTTGTATAAATAGAACACATGCGTTTACGAATTCTCCAACTCAATGCATAAAACGGTGAACAAATCCACGGTGCCGTCACACACTACTCGCTCGCCGCAAAAGCCAAACGCTCGTTCATAAAATAGAAGAAGCCGTTTTATCGGACTCTGTCTGCTTTCCCCCAAACACACCCTTTCTCCTCCATTCCACTTGCATCATTTCGTTAACATTTTCTGCTGGTCACGGTGAGTTTCATCAATCATTTTGTTCTCCACTCTCTTTCTCTCTCTTTCGTATTGTTTCAGAAGAACAAAGTGGACTTAGAAGATCATATATTAATTCTTCGTTTCAGAAGAAGTTCTTATACGATGGAAGAACGGTGGAGGTTCATTACTCCGTCGAAGCTATTACGCATGCTTGTGGCGGTGGTGTCTCTGTTATTCTCGTCCACCATGGAACCTGTTTGCTGTTCCACTCTCAACTCCGAAGGTGACACTAAATCTGAATGCCCTATATCTCCCTAATCTTTGTTAATGTTGTTTCTTAAGGTTGTTGCACGTGTTTTTTTAAGGTTGTTATTGTTTCATCGATTCATGAGATGGTTTTGGATGATGATTAAAAATAGACGCAGTTTATTATACCTTTTTAGGTTAAATACTTTTGCTCTTTCAACCTGTTTTTCTAGGTTTAGATGGAGAAATAATTAGAAGGTCCAATGATAAGCTCTTCATTATTTTACCAAAAACTTAATAACAGTTGATTATGTATAAATGAAGATTATATGATCAACTAATGATTTCTCTTTTAAGTGTTTTTAAGATCAAATTAATATTTTTTTTCAATATTAACAGTGTTAATTTTTGGTGATGTGATGTATGACTAACTTGATTTAACAGAAATGTTTTAATGGATAAAATGAAGCTTTTTTAAACTTATGAGATTAAATTAAAAAAATGAGAAACCAAAATTGTAGTTAACTTTAACTAGCCTTTTTTATTAAAAATAAAATTTTGTTTTTGTTAATTCACATAAATAAGATTAAGATTAAAGATCGGTATAAATTAGAAAAATAGTTTGTGGAAAAGTTTTTACATGGATAATCAACTAAAAAAGTTGTTAATTTTTATAATAATTGTCTTAAAAGTTATACTTTTTTTGTTACTTGATTTTACACATAGCTAGAAAATCTTAATGTGGATTAGTTTTAAAGACTACGAAAACGACTTTGAAACATTCTAGTTTTGAAGAAACTAAGGAAAAATATATTCAGACAGTGAAGATATGTGCAGGGTTGGCTCTGCAAAAGATGAGGGAGAAAGTGGTGAGAGATCCATTGGGTGGTTTATGGAGTTGGAATAGCAGAGGAGTGGTGGTTGATCACTGTTCCTGGTTCGGAGTAGAGTGCTCCCATGGCAATGTTGTATCCTTGTATGCAACCTTCTTACCTTTTCTCTTCATTTCAATTTGCTTTTCACATCTTCCAAACTCTTTTATTCATCTGCAACTTTTATGCACAGATCTTAGTCACACTTTTCTTTTTCTGGTGTTTTGTTATTGTTCTCTAATTCAAAATTGTATCTGGATAATTTAGTAAAACTCTAATATTGACGATTTCAAAAACATTTCAAGAACTATATCTGAAACTAAGGTTCTAAGAACAGGTTAAATTCCGTGTATTTCAGTTATCAAGATTTGAATTACACTCTGCAATCAAATTTTGATTTAATTTCTATACATTGTATGTGTAAATGCTTTTATATATTGTCAATCAATAATACTATATATATATATATATATATAAAATTAATTATTATAAAAGCTAATAAATTATTATATAAACAGTTTGTGATTGAAGGGAAATATAAACTTTTCTTCTAGGTTTTGTTTTTCCGTGCAATGTTTATGTATTCTAAATTTAAGGAAGAATTGTTTTTAATCCTATTTTGATTTTTCATGGAATATTTTCCTTGGGGTTTCTAGTCAAGGATTTTATTGGTTACTCTTAGAAAGAGGATTTTATTGATTAGGTTAATCTAAAATTTAGTGTTGTTTTAATTTTTTAAATATACAGGAATCAGCCGAAACCATTTCTGTAGCATTTATTTATAAATAAAGAATGGAATAGAAATGTAAAAAATAAATAAAATAATTAACCATGAGACAATTGAATTAAAAAAATAGAGATACGGAGGTGAGATAATAGAATACGAAAACAATTCTTTTTTTTTTTTTTGAAATTTAAAATTTTAGAATTTAAACAATCAAAATATTTTCATAATTTTTTAAATTATTTATTTTAAACAACATATTTTATCCCTACTTTTTCAATTCTCAAAAAAACCAGTCATTCTCTTACAACTCTTCACTTAAATACAAGAATAAATAATATTCACAATTGAAATATAAACTTCGTGAAAAATTGTGTTTGATTTCTATGGTGGGTGTGATTAATCTTTAATTTAGTGGATTATAGAAAACCCTAGACCAGGAAATGTAACATATGAACTTGTTTTTAAACAGAAAGGGGCCAGAGATATACATGTTTATTTCCAGTACCTGTGCCAGAGTTCATAAATTATTAGAGACCTTCAAAGATTAGTTTATTTCATTTTTGTTTTGCGATTATAAATTTGTTACAAGTTTAAAAAACTGTTCTTGCTTTGCCTCTAATATTTATAAGTCTGTTTTTGGGAAGTAGAATGAACTATGCTAACATCTTGCCAGTGGAGTCATCTCCCATTGATATTTATCGATGTCAATTAATTGCAAAAATGTTCAATGAAACATTGATTATTCAATACACGAACCTGTACATGAATTAAGAGTTATTCATCTCGCAGGAACTTGAAAGATCTCTGTCTCCACGGAACACTAGCACCTGAAATTGGAAAGCTAGTTCACATAAAATCAATGTAAGAACATGTACCTGCCAAAATTAATTATGAACAAATATTAGGAATATTTCAACAATCCTTGTAATTATTATGCAGTATTTTGCGCAACAATAATTTCCATGGAGAAATCCCTAAGGAAATACTACAATTAGAGGAGCTAGAAGTTCTTGACTTAGGATATAACAACTTTAGTGGACCATTTCCATCTGAAGAACTTGGCAGCAATCCATCCCTGATTACCCTGTAAGTTGAAACTTTCATGCAAAAAATATATTTTATTTATGTATGTCTTTTCTGAACTTTTGTCGATAAATTATCAAATTTGTACTGCAGTTTATTGGACAACAATGACCATCTTGGCTACTTAACTCCGGAAGTGTATAAGCTCAAGACATTTTCTGAAATGAATGTACATGAAGAACAACTAACTGATGCTACCACTAGAGAAGCATGTGGTACCCAATCAAATATCAGGTAAGCTAGGAATCATGAGCAATCAGAAAAAGTTGCAGATTTCGCGTCAACAAGACTAGTCCTATGTCAGTGGCTGAATTAGACTTTGCTTTTGCTTTACATAGCTTCTATACACAGCATAGATTTTATATGCGATTGTTTTCTTTTCTTGTAAGTCCAATATAATGATGCTTAGGTGTCATCATCAACTGTGGGGTATTTGATGCATCAGATTATGTTTAAAATTGCTTGCTTGTGATAGGCACATTGGCCTACATGGGGATACAACATACAGAAGGGAACTTCTCCAAGCAGCAAATGGGGCTCAGAGGGGTGATGATGACAAAGAAACTCTTTCACCATCACCATCACCTTTTCCCTCTACACTATCACCACTTTCAGAGCCTTTCTCACCATCACCATCAGAGAGTCCCTCTGATTCACCAACATCTCCAGAACTATCTCCCTCACCATCTCCATCTCTCTCTGGCTTCTTTTTCTCCCTTTCACCCTCACCTTCACCTGTGGTAGCACCTACTCCAGACACATCACCTCCAGCAAATCCACCTATAGTTGTGTCCACACCACCACAGTCCAATTGGGTTTCAATGCCTTCTCCTGCTTCATCTGTAGATAGTTCAAACTCAAACCAACACACTGTGATTATGTGGTCCACAGTTGGGGGCTTCTCCTTGATTTTGGTGTCAGCCATTGTTTTTCTTTGCTTCAGAAGTAACAAGGTTGTCACTGTAAAACCTTGGGCCACAGGGTTGAGTGGCCAGCTCCAGAAAGCATTTTTATCAGGTAATCGGTGCCCATATTTACTTTACTTACATCATTGACCAACTCTGCTAAAGATTCAAACTGAAGAATGCATATTAACTACTAACTAAAAGTTATGTTCTAGTCTTTCCACCCTCTACATGTACTTTTTTTTATTTGAAATTGGCATACTCATTGTGAAGGTATTGATTCAGGTGTTCCAAGTCTGAAACGAACAGAACTTGAAGTAGCTTGTGAGTATTTCAGCAACATTATTGGTTCACTACCTGGTGGGACTATTTATAAGGGGACTCTCTCTAGTGGAGTTGAGATAGCTGTAGCATCCTCTGCAGTGACTTCATCTCAAAACTGGTCCAAAAATATGGAAACTCAATTCCGAAAAAAGGTATGCAGGCAGCAAAGGTAGAAAATGAGCCACACTGGCCTGGTTTTAGTTCTGAACCTTTTTCCTTGATGATTTCAGATAGCGATGTTGTCAAGAGTGAACCACAAAAATTTTGTGAATCTTATTGGATATTGTGAAGAGAAGAAGCCATTTACAAGGATGATGGTTTTTGAGTATGCTCCAAATGGAACTCTATTTGAGCATCTACACAGTGAGTGTTTTTTGTTCAAAATTTACTTGCATGGATATGTTAACGAGCATGTGCTTTAAGAATCATTGCAACCTAACATGAAGCTTTTATGGTGTATCCTTCTTATATTACTTGATACTTTATAAGTAGTTATCAGCATGGCTTTGATCATCAATTTCTTATTAATCAGTTCTCTGACACATTGAAAGATGTTTGTGTTTAAGTGCTAGCAATTAGAGTTTTGTGTTGATAAGATTCATGTATGTCTTGCAGTTAGAGAAGCAGAACGACTAGACTGGGGAATGAGAATCAGGATAGCTATGGGAATAGCCTACTGTCTGGAGCACATGCATCAGCTGACGCCACCAATTGCCTATAAAAGCATACTATCTTCCTCTATATATCTGACTGAAGATTATGCTGCTAAGTTATCAGACCTTAGTTTCTGGACTGACATAGTCTCTACAAAGAATGGTTCTGAGGCTACACAGCTCTTAGAAAGTGCTTCAGAATATATCAAGGCCAATGTTTACAGCTTTGGAGTACTATTGTTTGAATTGATTACAGGAAGAATTCCCTTTGCAGTGGAGAATGGCTTATTTGAAGATTGGGCAGCAGAATATATGAAGGGACAACCCTTGAGAGACGTGGTGGATTCACACCTGAACTCTTTTCAAGGAAATGAAATCGAGAAATGGGAAGAAGTGATTAACAGCTGTGTAGATCCAGATCCACAAAAAAGGCCAACAATGAGGGAGGTTACTTCTAAGTTGAAGGAAATCACCGCCATAGGACCTGATGGAGCAACTCCAAAAGCATCTCCTCTTTGGTGGGCAGAAATAGAAATTATGTCCACTGACTTAAGTTCAGACGTGAATCCGTAACTCCAAATGAAAAATATATCTTTTGGAATAATAATCTGAGCGAAAACTCTGAATTTGGAGTTTGATGCCATTTTTTAATTTTTATTTTCGTAGTTATGCTTTAGAGATTCTTGTTCTTTTGAAGCTAACTGAAGTAGGGTGGACAGAAGAAACAACTTTTGTCTTAGTAGAGAAATTTAATTTTGTATTTAGTTCAGGAATGAATTTGGTTTTATGCTTGTATAAATGAATTTTGCTTTTCTTTAGTGTGAAAGAAACAAGTCCCACTTTTTTGTCATCGACAAATTGAAGACTTCAAAGAGTTATTTTTCTATAAAGTATCCATAGAAAATATTATCAGCATGCCACCTCATAAGATATAGATTTAAGATGGAAGCAGAAGGATAAGAAAAGGAATACTATCTCATCTTTTCCATTGGGTATTCTTAGTGTACCTGATGTACTAAGTACTATGGACCATGAACAATAACAAAGATGGTTTCAATGGAATCTTTAGTGCAGACCCTCCCATTTGGTCTGTCACGTTCTTTCAAAATTGGCCTTGAGAATTTCTAGTTGCAAGGTCTACTACTTTCAAATAAGGAAAAAGTGATTATTTGTTCTTTCTTCCTTTGTCAAAAAAGAGGCAGGAAACAAGTGGTATGAATCTCTTCATAATCCTTTAACTGTATTGGTGGAAGTGGTCAACAACCTTCAATTATTTTAGTAGTGAGAAAAATAAGAAAAAAGCAATAAAAAGTGATCAATTAACAAAATAATAAGAGAAATGTGCATAAAAATAATTGGCTGAACTCTGTTATCCCTTTTGTGTAATTATTATTATAGGAAATTTGTGTAATTTTCCAACATGTACAAGAGGATGTTTGAATAGTGAGACGAATTCTATAAATATGGCTCACAGAGATACATATCAAATCAATGGATTTACTATTCTGAAATTCTTGTAGTTTAGACTTGAATCATCCTCCCTATTCGATAATATAACACATAATAACTTAGTGTCTTTTGTCCATCTTTTTCATCTTCCATCCAAAATGTATTGCTTCTTGCTCTTGTTTCCACAATCCATATCCTCCATCCCTTTCTATATTTGTTCTTATATGATTGTTCCGAGATTTCTGAGGTAAAATATCAGTCATTTGGGAATTCTTCATTCCCCATCAATTGTCTAATGAAGACCTCCACATTTTATCTTTCAGATGCCCATATACTTTAAGATTAAAAGTTCAACTTTCGTATCCTTCGATATAGATCAAGTGTGCCAGCATGGTTTGGGTCTAAGCAAAGAGCAGCCTGACAATCTTGTAGAGCAGATGATAGGTCCCCCATTGACTCATAAAATGCTGCTCGTAGGTGAAGCATTTGTATGTCAGGCTTGAATTTTATCGCCTTGGTGAGTTCTTCTACTGCTTCAGTTTCTTTTTGCTCATCCATCATCACTGGTCATACATGTCAGAGGTTTGAGAAATGTGAGGTTGGAAAATAGTTGAAATGGAAGAAACTAAATTTACTTCGAGAAAATGTTTTCTGTTTCAGATTCTGTTTTCACTTTTCATAAATAGATTTTGAAATACCAAGGTAAGTAGATAATTGTCCTTTAGGAATTCAGATTCTATAAACTTGTTAATTAATTTGCATGCTATTGTCCAAACTTGTTAAGTAGTAATCTAACTACGGATAGTTAAATTAAATTGAATGTGGTTAATTAGTAGACTCAAATTGCAGATAGGAGAGTGAGCAATAAGAGAAAGCACCTGCTGCTCTGTATCTATATGGATAGGTTCTTAAAGGATCAAGTTGAGTTGCAACATCAAGATCAATCTTTGCCATCTCACGGTCACAGTATTCTGATCTTTTCTCATATGCTGAGGCATTGCTCTCTGCCTTCTCAATCAGCCTGGTCATCTCATCATATGCAGCTTTTCTTTGATTTTTCTGATGATAAACTCGTGCTAGACCTTGATGAGCTCTTGTGTGCCTAATTGCAAGTGCATTTTTGTAGCATTCTTTTGCAAGCTCAAGCTTACCACAATCCACATAAATACTCCCCAAGTTATTCAATGCCTGCAAAATATTGCACAAGACAATAAAATAACTGCAGAACACACACTACACTTGCAATAGAGATAGTATTAGTATAAGAGACCACTCACTTGTCCTTTGCGAAGACCATCTGAAGGACATTTAAGTGCTTCTTTTAGAAGCTGAATAACGTAGGAAGAAGATTCAGGATCCAGAGTTGTATCTGCCAACACATATGCTTTTAGAAAAAAAGCTTCAAATGATCTCTGAATTGCAATGGATCGGTCAGCCCTCGCCAAAGCTTCTTCGCGATAGCTAGTGTCATATAGGATCCATCCTTCATAAATTAGTCTCTCTTGCAATGAGCTAGAGTGGTTTCTGGCACACCGCAAGCTGCGCATTGCAGCCTTTTGACAGTTTAATCTGTGAATTTCATAGATGTGAGGATTTCTCTTGAATTGTTAAATAGAACTAATATTTGACTACTGAAAATTGCTACATTGTAACAAATTTATGGACATTTTACCATGTAATAAGTTAGTCATTGTCAAACATTCAGATCAGACTCTAAGTCCTAAGAATCCTTCACAATGTGACAATTAACCCGGAGAATTGAAAGTTAAAGAGAAGAGATATTTGTAGTTCAGTTATACATATACTAACCTCAATAGGAGTAGAGACTGACGAAACTCTAGAAGGCTCTTTCCAGGCTCATTCTCTAGCATCTGATGTATAATAGCCAAAGAACCAATATCATCTACACAAGACCATTGCTGGTATAACTGCATCCAGCAATCAGCCTGACTCTTCTGCTGAAGTCCACGGTTTAGAAGTTGGAGGAAGTATTCCCCTTTGATCTTCCCATGTGAAGTTATGTAATTTGGTTCAATGGTTAGCAATGCCCGAATATCTCGTATTGCACTTTCATAATTCTCAAGTGCAACATTCAACCAAGCTCTCAGCTCCAGGCAATCAGGGGAAAGTTTAAATCCAATAAACTTATCTAGCTCTATAATCCCCTCCTTTATCTGCTTCTCCTCCACCTTTGCTAGTGCTCTGTATTTATATGGAAATGAAAGGGAGGGATCCAATTCAGTTGCAACATCTAAATCAAAACTCTTCTCCTTTCCCATATTGTATAGTGAACGCTCCTGATACATCCACCCAGCTGGTTTATACTCAAATATGAGAGAGCTAATTAACTTATAGGCTGAATATGGTTGACCCTGCTTGTACTTAGTTCTGGCCACACCAGCCAATGAATATACATGACCCTCCTCAACTGCTACCTCAAAACAGTGCTGAGCATCTTTGTATTCTTTCCTTTCAAGCAACACACACCCCAATTGGTGGAACGCTAGGGCCGTCTGCCATCTTTCTGTAGCACACTCGCCCATTCTCTCCAGCAACATCATTGTTGTTTTAGACACCATGTTTTCTTCCATAGCCACCTGGCTCAGGAAGTAGTACAATAAGAAAGAGGCACACCCCACATTAGCTAACCTTTCCTTCGCCTCAGAGCAACATAATGTTTTCGCCACCTTTGGATTATACAGAGAATTTGGAAGCTCCCTGAGAAACACTTGTAAGCAAGCCACTACAAGAAGGGTGGCTCTCTCTTCCAATCCATATTCAATAAGCACCAATGCATCTTCAACATTCACAACAGTTGAAGCCAAATAGGCATCACAGGCAGAACTCATCTCCTCACAGCAAAACCTATTGGCAAAGGACAGAAGCTCCAAAACAGTCATTGGGCAGAAGAGGTCCAATCTTTTGGTCCTGCTGTAAAGCTCCACTGCCCTCATTCCCTTTGGACATATCCCATTTCCTGAGAAATCAATCTTGCTCATCTTGGACTCAGCAAAGCCACCATAGAGCAAAGCATTAAAAGGGTCCGAAAGGGCAGCTATCCTCCACCTGACACAACTGATTTCTTCACTCCCAACACAAAGCAAAACATCACTTTCCTCATTTGACTCACACACACTCTCGATGCAGGTTTCCTGATTTAGCTCTTGTTGGCACTGACAGTGATCATTAACTGAGCAAGGACGAAACCCGGGTTCCAAATTCTTCTTTGGACACTCAAGAACATAACCACCACAATCCATTGAACAAAGATCAACAAGCTCATCATCCCTCCTCTCAAACCTCAACCATGCAGACAACACAACCTTTGAGAGCACATCCTCAGCATTTTGACGTGCTTCCCTGAGACATCTTCTAAGTATTTTCTGATCACCAAGGCCGCGCAAGAGACAGCACTGTTCCACACACATTACTGCTTTGTTGGACTGTGGACAAGACTCCATGCGGTGATAGAACTCTGATAAGGTCTCCACAAGGTTTATGGGCTTAAAGTGAGGTTCTATGGATGGTTCAATGGTGTCGGTGGAAGGGAGGTGAAGAGGGACCAGATTTGCAAATACTGACGTTGAGTTGTTGTTGGTGCCGGATTTGTTTTTTGACCATGATGGTATTATGGTTCGGTTCCTGTTAAGGTTGTTGTGAGGTTTCGTTTTTCGGCTATTACCACCTATTGTTTCCGAGCCTTTGTTGTTATTGCCGCCGTTTGTTTCTGATGAGGAAGAACTGAGAGCATGAACTTGAATGCTCTTGAAACGTTCAGTGAGCTTGAGACCACGCATCTCTGATGAATTGTATGCACTTCGGTTTCAACCCCTTTAGCTCAAGTACTGAGCTTTGAATAAACACAAACGTGGGGTGTGAACCTTTGAACGAAGGAACTTCATTTTGTTATTTTGTACTTGCAGGCTTGCTGCAACATAGAGAGAGAGAGAGAGAGAGAGAGAGAGGGAGAAAAAGAGACAGAGAGAGAGAGAGAGGTGAGTTTGTAGGTTATGGGGGCTACAGAGTTTTAGACTCCAAGAAGAAAAGGAATGGTATTTGTTGATGGTAGATGGGTGATGATGAAGAGCAATGGCTTAAACTTAATTTGGCATCTCCTTTTCTGCTAAAAAGGAGTGGAATTTTCTGGCTTTGGATAATGTGTGTTTTTAGAATGCGAATAGGACTCGACACATCAACATACACTGAATGAATGACAAGCTTGGTGTGTTTGTGGTGTAAATAAACCAAGTCAGCAAATAGTAGTTCAATATCTATGCGTGATCAGGTGAAGCTGCTATGCCCAAACCACTGCCATTAACTGACTCCACTTCACAGAGAGTGAGAGAGAATCATACAATTACATATCCTTGAGAAGAACCACTCCAATTTGGGACACCAGCATGCCAATATGGTCAACTGGTTCCATGATCATTTTTCTTTTTCTTTTCTTTTTCTTGTATTAAAAAAGTAGAACACAGAGTCACAGACTATTTAATTGTTCCACCATCAAAGTGAATCCTACCATAATGATGAACGAATTTCTTCTTTATTACCTACGCACCTTTACCTTAATCATTATTATTCAAATATTCGGATTGAGATGGAATTGCATGCCAAGCAAAGTGCATAATAAGGTGGAGTGAGTTGTGTAACCAATCCCATTATTATTTTTATGTTAGGTGGTCTAATCAACACCAAACATGTATTCACATTTTAAAATACCCCTCTCCTAGAAGATAATAATAACAATATAATATAGAAAAAAGAATTGAAATTTCACATTTTAAATAACTACTAATTGTCTAATCTAATGACGATAATCACTATGAAATTTTTCGTTTGTATTGGTTGAATGTCCAATTCATGTGTGGTTCTTTATTTGCTTTCTCTTAAAGAAGGATATAAGGTTATTGAGGAACGGCATTTCCTTTAGGGGTCTCAATATTCTATTATATATTCTTTGTACAAAATATGATCCAATTATGATGTATAACATATAATATTATATGTGTTGGAAATAATTAAAAAGGTCCACTACATCTCCACGGCACATGAATTTGGAGGGTGTGATTGGCCACGTCTAAATAAATTAAGTGGTAAAAAACATCAAATCTGAAGATATAAGCCAATGATGCTACTCTTGGGGCACCTAATTATTGATGGGTCAGGAAGATGGTGTAGATTCAGAAACACCCTTTGTAAAAAAATTATTTATTTAGCTTTCAACAATTATGTATGATGCTTCTTTGGCATAGAGATTCTAGCAATAATTGGATGTATGTATGTATATGATGCATGTACAAAAGAATAATATCTGCACGTCAACACAAGTAGGAGTATATTTACTCATTTCAAGAGAACAAAATGACAAGAAAACCGATCACACACCACTACAATCACCATGTGACACAACTGAAGCATGTTCTTCTCCAGTGCTGCCCCACAAGGATAACTTAAAAGCAAATTGAGGAAAATGACTCAGTTCGATTTTATAAAAAGTTGTACTAAAAAAATCTGATTATGTATCTCACACTTTCTCATGCATTATATTCAATGATTCTTGAGCACACTAGTAATATATGTATATACCTTAATGAAAGAATAAAACAAAATCAAATATCATCTTATACCTCAGATGTTTTACTTATCTATTCAGCAAAAAAAAACCAGATAATTTTATCTTATTATAACTAAAAAATAGTTCATATTTATAAAAAGAAAAAGGAAAAGAGTGAATCTCTTTTCATAAGCAACAATTCCTCAAATCTATGCAAATCTGGATAGTTGCTAATTCCTGTATGGCACGATATTTTTTGTGGCACAGAACTCAAGTCTTTTTGTCTGCAGCATCTCTTGGTCAATGCTTCCTGAGAGTATCTTACCTTTTGACACAACTTGGAAATTTCATGATTATGTGTTCAGATTACGAAGATAAAAGGGTTAAAGAAAAGAGGCTAGGCATGCATCTAGTATTTACTTAAATTATAATTTTATACACAGTAAAGTTGGAGCCAGTTTCATCAATTTTTTCGTTTTATTATTTTTGTCCATGCAACTACAAGAGAGTCATCAAGGATTTTTGTTTTTGTAGCTTCTTTTTTATCTAAGGGAAGAGATTAAGAATATTCACAGATGAGTTAACATGTGGAGAAAAAGCAGAGAAAGAAATGCATAAAAACTTAGAATCACTATCATCATTCACAAGCTTTTCTTACATTTTATTTCCATATTAATTTTCTTTTTATGTCTCTATTTTTCATTCATAACATCATTCATTGTACTTATAGAAAGAAACCTTTAACATTTTCCAAAAATGGTGCTGAAGCTAGCATATGCTTAGGTGCACCTGACAATTGTGCAGAGACAGAAACAGAAGATGCCAAATTTAAAGAGTGATAAATAACTAATAAATAACCACTAACAAATTAACATCATTATATATATCTAAGAGTATCCAAGCGTAATATATGTCTTGTCCTACCTTACCAAGAAAAGGAACACGTAGCACATGATCACGTGATGATAAACAAGTGGATGCATGTCAATGAGATTATAGTTATAGTTTCTTGGTTTGAGCATGAATGAACTTTCAATTCATTAATTTCATCACACCTTTGATGTGGTCGTGTTTGCTGATGGGATATTTCTTGGTTTTCATTTATTCACAGATCCTAAATGTACTGTTTTTATTTGCATGTAACTTTGGCTTTGCAGAAAAGATATTCAGAGTGAGATTTATAATTGATGATCATAAAATTTGAGAAGAGGCACCACAGTTACAAAGCATTTAAACTCTTGAAATAACCCCAGCATTTAAGTATAAATTTGTATACAGAGTACTGAAACTTCAATTTGAATTAAACTAGATTTAAAAGATTCAAGAAAGTGAGTGTGAAGATTGGAAAGTGGGTTAAGAAAAAGAAGTAATAATGGAAGAAGTGTGATTGAAATAATCGAAGTGGAGTGGTAAGGTAGAAATCAATGTCAAAGTAAATGCAAATGAGGTGTGGAATCAAACAGTAGAATACAGTTGAGTTAACAGGACTTGCCAACTTAAAAATGTCTACTTCAATGCTTTTATTAGAAAGTTGCAACAAGTTTGCTTTTTTTCTTCTTTCTTCCTAAAAGAAAACACAATTGATGCAGCAACACATTTTTTTAAAAGCATAAATAGACAAGCAATGATAGGAGCATGAGAAAAAAAAGTTCACGTGTCAGATTCAAGGCTTTTATAAGAGTTTTTTATAACACTTATTCTTTTTAAAAATTCAAAATATAATAGTAAAAAAAATATTTAGCCTTTATAAAATAAATTATATTTTGTTGTAGCTACTACACCTTGATGAAGAACTTTCCAAAGCATGCTTCAATATGCTTGATCAGTTTGGAAACAGCAATCAATGTGAATAGTTCTTTATTTTGGTCATCCAAAAAAGTCTATAATAATGTATATTAGAAAATATAAATGGCGGGACATTTTTTTATAAAATATTATCATAAAGTTTAAAAGAAAAGATATAAATGATGTTGGGTGTGTTTTAGAAAGTAAAAATGAAAATTTGAAAGAAAACCAGACACACTGTCTCAGAAACAGGATTAAGAAAAAACTTTGCTTTCTCTGTGAAACGTAATCAGAATTTAATTATAACGACTACAAGAATGTATAAGGTAAGTTCAATTGAAGAATAGGAGAAAATGATGTGTCAAATCCTCATTTTCATGGAAACCAACATTAAAAGAGAACAAGACAAGAGACAACTCACTTGTAACATAAATTAAAATGGAAAAAACTATTTAAAATATTTGATTTTGATTTTTAATGAATTGAAATTTCAACGTTCTTAAAATTCAATTAAACTAAATACAGCCTGTCACCCTCATCTTCTGGATGCCTCTTAGCCTCCAAAGCCCATTGGGACATAAAAAGAGAGGGAATAAGACAAAAAAAAAGGTACAAAAAGACCTTAATTTCCTGCATCCCATCAATTTTTTTTGTCATTTCTCATTCTTTCTGGAATGAATTTTTTGCACTATATTTTCTTACATTCTGAAAAACTCATTCCAATAGGAGATAACTTAAGAAATTAATGGAGTAGAGGAACAAACTCACGCATATACTGCACTTATATATATGGATTGTTATTCTCACATTCATCTTCCCTATTCTCACAACTCACCTTTTTCCTTTAAAAAAAAATATCCTCAACAGATACATATTTCAATTATGTATCCTAAGAAAATTTGGTCGATGTACATAATAAAACATATTTGTGTTATATATATTAACAAGATTTTGTTTAAATACAGAACAAAAAAGTATTTTTACTATGTGTGTAACAACTAGTTTCTATTATATTAGCAACATACAGAAAATAAAGTTGAAGTTGTTAAAGAAGAAGCAATGAGGTGGGAGTGAGGAAGTGCCCAGGGTGGAGAGAGAAGAAAGTGGGAAGGGGGTAAGAGGAGAGAGAAGTGAGATCAGAGACTGTGGTGAGAATAACAGGCCCATTCAAACAAAGCCCAAAGCCTTATGACCCTAAGGCCTATTCAGGAAAAACAAATGAGAACTTAAGACAGAAAACAACTCACTAGTTCCAAACTTTTAAAAAACATTTTTAATTTTTTAAATGAATTATACGTACATATATTTGTGAAATATTCAATATATATAGATAGATATATACTTAACAGCAAGTTGAAACTTTGACAATAGCGAAATGGTCGCAACATATGTTCTAAAACATCTTTCTGACATTTTGTCAGTTAAAAATGGTTGACAATTTGTAAACATCTCCTCTCAAAATTTATCAGATTTCAATAAATTTTAAGCAATAAAAAATTATTAAAAGGGATGTGTTGCAGAATAGATTACTACTAATTCTCTCATCCACCGAATACACAGGTTTGTATTTCATTCAGAGAAGATAGTGATGATCCTCATATACAGTACAACACTGCTCTTCCATTAGTATTTGTCCATTTGACATTAAAACTATACAAAATTATACACGTAAGCAAGCACCAAGAAAATCAGTGCTCGAGGTATACAAATATGGCTCCGAAACCAAATATTGGCACAGTACCAGTTCATTTTCTATCTAATGATATGGAATGCGATGGAACACAATAGAGTGAAATGAATTTGGAAACAAAAGGGGTACTTGATGTAATGGAATGGAACCTGTTCCTTTATGTTCCATACCATTCTATTTTAGGCAATGCAAACAAAAGGAACCAAGTATCATTCCATTTCATTTCACACTATTTTGTTCCTCTCTATCAATCCATGCATAGTCTTAGAGCATTTTCACAACCCAAAGCTTATATTTTCTTATATACAAATGTACAAGACAAGGTCCTACAAGATTTGCATCAGCGAGGGACTTACAGAGCCTGACATAAGTATCTAGATTTCCATATTGCTGGATCCTTTTCCTCAAACCTTGTAATACAGCAGCCCTATCCAAGTACTCTGGATAGAATCCCAATTCAAGCATTTTCATGACAGTCTCCGCTGCCTCAGTAAAATGTCCTCCCTTGATATATCCTCTTAACAACCATGACAGACTTTTCTTCTTCTGTGACGAGCTCACAAGCTCCAACCGGGTCAGCAACCTTGCTGTGGCATTGGCCTCCTTCTGTGAAGCACAAATGGCAAGAACAATGTCATAGAGATCTCCATCAGCTTCCTTACCCACAAGCTTCATCTCCCACAGCTGCCTCTCGGCCTCTATTCCATGACCGGCACAAATGTACATAGCAAGGAGCCTCTCGTGAACCACTCCATGAAGTGATTGGCTGCCATCTTCTATCACCCAATTGGACAACCGCACTCCATCGGCCAGTAGATCGGATTGATACTTCTCTGTAAGCTCAACATCTTCTAGATCTAACTCGGTCACCAACCCGGCCCTCGTGAAGCTTTTCAACTTGCGTAGAGCTTTGGAGAATTCATTCAGTTCTTTAACCACAGCAGTCATTGCAATAAGATAACTGTAGACCTCTGGCTTCAAACCAGATTCTCTAAAACGAATTACTAATCTAATTGCGCTTCTATAGTCACCCTCAGCCTGCAAAACAAAACATTCACAATTAACTCACCAAGATAGTCCTGAAATGAAACTGTAACATGTATCCAAGAAGAGTGATAAACAATGGGCAATACATTATCATCATCTTCATATTGTTCCACAATCCACGCTAAATAAAACAATTGATAATCAGAAAATAAATTCCTTAAAGTTCTTTGCCCCAAGAGAAAAAAAAAAAAAACTAGTATAAATTGGATACAATACATCATAGGCGTACGATACTTAAAGAAAAATCAGCTACGAGTCACACAGCTCTTGCCGCAAATGACTTAGAAAATAGAATTCGAATTTGACAGTATATTTGACTAAATGGAGATCAGCAAACAACCCAAAACAAACTATTCTAGTTTAATAAGATACTTTCTATAATAACCTAAAAACACCAATTCTATGTTTGGATGTATTAGAAAATGAAAGGCTTAATCAACCTCATAAACTGACTTGTACGGAAGCATTTCTTCATCACAAATATCTTAATATAACCCTTACTTCTATGTATTAGAAAATGAAGAACCTAAGTCAACCTTATAAATTGCCTTGTAAAATGGGGTTTATACCTTACTTAATATTATAATTCTCCCTCATCTTTAATCAATATATGATCACCAAAACACTCCTCATATTTAGAAATAAACAATCTCAAGTGCGTAAAAATTACATGTGGTCCACTAACAAAATCCCTCATGTCGAGGAATGTATATCTTGAGCACAAGATTAGATAATTTGTTGGTGTTTTGATAACAATCTAATAGTGAGTGGTACAATAGGTCCAACAAATATTTTTATAGGAGAGACTCTAATATCATATAAAAAATAATTAGATATGGACAAAATCTAGTTAAGGTTTGCAACCCAGTTATATAATACAACGGATTATTTCAACAGGGTGTGGGAAAGAAGAAAGGGGACCCAAAATTTTTCAGTTCCCATTCCTTTCATCATTGATATTCAAAATAAAAATCAAAAGGGGGACGAGACACATTCCGCTTCCTTGAAAGAACAACTTAGTTATATAAATCAAACCCACCAGCAACAATGTCATCAATTGACTAAATGCAGAGGAATATCAGACAAGACAGCCAACACAAAACCGAGTGATGCAAGCTCTAATTAATATAGCATCTAAATCAAGGGAACCAAATGATAAATAACCCCCACAATGACTAGTCAACTAAGTCTTTACTCAATACTTAATTCAATGTTTCAAACAAGAGCTAACTAACTATCCTACTAAGTGAAAACGCTAAACATCAAACATCAAATGCTTACCATCATTTTCCAAGCAAGATACCCGGTTGGCCCTCCTTTATGCCCTTCTTTGTCCTCCCCAGCATAAGGGATTCCGCGCCTCAAAACCTCTTCCACAAACAAGACAGCCCCTTCCTTCTCCCCCATTTCCCAGTACAAGGAAATCACCTTCTCAATCATGTTAAAACCCGGCCTCAAACCGACACAATCCATGTCCACAAGCAAGTCAACTACATCACCCACACCATGCTGATCGTGAATCAACTTCTTCACCCAACCACACATGATGGAAACCATGAGCTCCATGGTCTCCTTGTCCACCCTATTCTCCTTCCTCAGCCAATCAAACACCTCCAAAGCACACCATGAGTCCCTCCCATCCTGAGAGAAATACACCAACACAAGCTGCAGTTCCCTTGCAGACAAACGGTCATTCATCTCCTCAAG
This sequence comes from Macrotyloma uniflorum, assembly GCA_016859785.1. Taxonomy (NCBI): domain Eukaryota; kingdom Viridiplantae; phylum Streptophyta; class Magnoliopsida; order Fabales; family Fabaceae; genus Macrotyloma; species Macrotyloma uniflorum. The sequence continues at coordinate 1,846,341 of BDMB01000028.1, forward strand.
AATATCAGAGGGCTCCCTTGTCATCCTCTCAAGCTCCTCAATAGCCTCAAAGAACCCATCACCCATTTCATCCTCCTCATCATCACTGGTCACAAACTGGTCTAGTTCCACCGATTTCAGAGCCCTGAAACCCCTCACTGAACCGTGTCTTGCAGCAAGAATGGAGGGATTTTGGAACTTAAAGGATCTGGCACACACCCCATCATAGAATTTGAGGGAAAATCCACAGTATGACGCAGGAAACGTCAAAGGGTATCTCTGTTGTGATGGCGAACAAGAAGAAAACACGAAACCCAGTTTGAAATTTGGAGCAAAACCTTGTGCATAGGCCATTTTCCTTCCCTCCCTCTCCCTCTATACTTCAGTAAATTCAATTCCGTGGTACAGAGAAGTGCCCGCGAACAACCAACACAAGAAAGATAATGCGAAACTGGAAAAGATTGAAAATTTGTTTCTGGGTTCAGTGAAATTTAAGCCCCACAAACAGAAAAAGAAAAAAAGAAAGAGAATAAAGAACCTGATTTTCCCACAATTTTCTCAGCATCCAAACAAGATGACACTCAAACTTAATCCATCCAACTAAGAAGAAAGAAAGTGACATGGGAGCAAGAAAGATAACTGAAGGGCCATATTTATTGGCACAAAAATTCAACGAAAGAGATTAAATGAACAAAATTAAACAAAAAAAATAACAGAAAAAAAAAAAAGAGGTCGCAAGTGTCTTTTGGCATTGAAACAAAGACAGAGACAGTAGAAATTGCAATTGCAATTTGCTTTGCTTGTTGTTATGGTCAGAGAGGGTTTTTAGGGTGAGAGAATACGTGTACCAACCGCTACTACACAGTTCTAACTCACCGTTCACTCTAAAAAAAACGTGGTTATTAAATCTCAACCAAAAAATAGTATTATAAGTGTTACTTGGTTTACATTACTCTATAAAATCAATAATAATGTAAATTTAATGTCATTAAATCTCTCAAAGGGAACGTGTGATTAAATAAATTAAAAAGTTGTACAATTATTGACCAAAATAATTATATAAATGTAGCACATTGGATATGGGACAAGTTCAGGTACAAAAAGATAATGTACCTATTTTTAAATGGTCAATCATTACTATCATTTAATTAAATTCAATTATTATCATCATCGGGTCCTTTTAATTGTAGGGCAAATAAAATACTTTTAACAAGTTGGATCAATGAGAAGAACAATGTTAGCACTTTCAATAAGATTGCTTCCGATTAAGGATATTTATCAAAAATAAAAGTTATATTTAAGGAAGAATAAAAAAAAGAGTCACCAAATTTGTTTTATTTAAGAATACAAAAATTATTTATGAATTTGAAATTAATTTTGATCATATATAGAAAATGTTAGAAAAATTGGTATTTATTCTGAATTAAATCAATTTTATAAACTTATTAACTATAAACATCTATACTTTTTTTAAAATAAAAAGAGAAATAAATGAGTAATCAAATTTACTCTCGAAAAAATAATTTGTAAAAAAATAATTAAGATAAATAATATGGGTCGAATTCAACACTAAAACCACGTGAACAAATAAAGTTTTGATATGGGTCGAATTCAACTTTGATATTCACACCTAGTTTTTCTACTTTCCACTTCAAAAGTTTTATTTTATATTTCTTTAATTTCTTTGTTACACTTTTTATTTTCTCTCTCTTTTAATCCATTTCTCGTTTTTTTTTTACTCTCGTTTTCTTAAAGCTTATCAAACAATAATTTTTTTTTCTCTTCTTCCACGCTCATTGCACCTTTTTTTTTTTTCATTTTTCGCTGTATTTCAATTTTTATTACATATAAATACGCAAAAAAAAATTCATTTTATATAAAAAATACACAATATTAACATAATAGAAATATGTTTCTATTGTATTAATTTTCCATAAAAAAATGTTTCCTTAAAAAATTAGATTGTATCAATGTTTTTCAATATAATTACTAACTAGAACTGTAGAATATTTTGAGAATAAATTTCATGAATGAGAGTTGAACTTCATACTTGTTTATTATATTAGAAAATGGAAACAATCAATTAGATTTAAACCATTCAATTCATAAGTATAAGTATAAAGTTCACACTATCTTTCGTATATGTATCTCACGTTTTAGTTTTCATGTTTTTAAAATATTGAATCAGACATTACTCAAGCTTGATTTAATATTAAAAAAATAACAAAAATAACCAAATAAACATAAAATAGTATTAAAAACATAACATCATAATTTTATGTCATCAAAAACTAAATATATATAACCTAATTTTATAGATTCTTATTCTTTAATCTATATATAAAAATTTAAATTAAATAAACTATATATATATATATATATAAACATATATGAAAATAAGTATATTGTTTGTTTAAGAATTTTGATATATCGTATAAAGAAATAAGCAGAGCAGTAGAATATGTGTAAATAGAATGAGTGAAATTGTTAATGTTTAACTTTCATACTCACTTTATTTAATCAAGATTATCAATAATTTTCAAATTTATTTAAGTCTTAGTCATTTATGCAAAACAATTTGAGTATCTTAATCAGGATATTTATATTAAAAAATTAATTTTGATGATTATCAGTTCTCTTTATTATATGTTAGACATAAAATCGATTGATTAATTTATCTCATTAAAATTATTAAAATTCAATAATCTTAACTTTCCAATTAGACAATAAAAGTATTAAGCATTGAAAAAAAAAACAATAATTGATCATTGATTGAATAAAAATAAACGTAACAAAAATTTAATTATAAGAAAATATTTAATTGCAAGGAAGAATCCTTAAAAAATTTATTTATATATATAAACACTAACCTTTTTTAGAATGAACATTTCTAAAAGAATTTAAGTTCTCTAAAAATATTTAGTTGAACGATCATAAAGATTTATTTTGTCGTCTTTCATGTCAAGATTAAATTATTTAATAATTTTAATAAAATTGAGTTAAGTTAAATTTTAATTCAGTATTTAAATTTATTATCAATTAATAAAATTAAAGTAGATTGAATTTGATTTAATAAAAAAAACAATCCAAACATTAAATTGGATCAAATTAGATAATTGAATTATCCGACCCAAAATTTAAACAAAATATATACATAGATCCATCAAAGTATAATATTCATTTAAAAAAAAACGATTTTTTAAGCACCCAAAACAAACCGACAACCTCATATATATATATAT
>BDMB01000028.1:1849715-1868338 GCA_016859785.1 Macrotyloma uniflorum
ATATATAATATATATATATATATATAATATATATATATATATATAATATATATATATATATAAAAGTATTTTTTAAAAATAAATAGTGTAATGTGTCAAGAGAAGTATTTATTTAGAAAATTAAGAACCATAACAAAAGTTTATTACTATTAAAACTTATTATAACTGCACCATCTAAATTAATATATCTTGTTCTTATCATATATGATTTAATTTAGATATTATGATTTAGTAAAAAATATATTAATGATGAATATTTTTTTTATAAAAAATAGTTTTAATGTGAGAAAAGTTATTCTTGTGTTAAGACAACTAAGTTAATTTTTGGTTAACGTATATTACTTTGTTGTCTTAATTTTTATTACGTATCAATATTTAAATAGTAACAATAGTAAGATGTTACATAAATTATAATCTAATAGATTATTTTTTCATTTTAATTAAATTGAAATTCAAAGTAATAGAGTATAACAAAATTTAATGGATCATAGGTTATTTTATCTGAATTTCAAGTTATAATTATATTAGGAGTTTGTTTAATATACATGTTATATACTTTAATTTATTGTAAAATTTTCTCAATTCAACCTTATACTAAAAGATCAAGAAGGTGAAATTTATTAAAAGATTGAACCAAAACTTTTTAAGTAATTATTATTATTAGAAAAATAAATGTAATGAATAATATTATGTCAAGATTTAATTTTATGGTAAGTTGAATTAAATTATATGACTTATATTATAATCTTATTTAATGATATAATATTATTAAGATGAGTCTTATTATTATAATAATATCTTGTCTTATAACTAGTTCCAAAAAAATCAAATTCTAATTAAACTTCTATATTTATCAAAATAAAATTATATATATTTTAGAATTAATTATATTAAGATCTATATTTATTTTAGAGTAGCTATACAACATATCAAATTTCAAACATATTTATTCTATTATCACATTCACGTAAAAAAATAATATATATATATATATATATATATATATATATATATATATATAATGAACTAGTTTAACTCCAAGTTCAACTTGAACTACGAGTTTCTCGTCAAAATTAAATACAATTGTATTATGGTGAAAAAATAAACATTGTTCAAAGAAATAAAATATTTTTCCAGAAAAGACACTACTCAAAGATAATAAAGTTGTTTAATCTTTAAAATGTGATTGTTTTATATATTTCTACATATCCAAAAATATAGTTATTTTATTATCAAATGAAAAAAATTAATACTAATAATTTTTCCATTATTAATTGAAAATTAGAAGAATAAGATAAAAAAAATAGTAAATTAAAACAAGATTATATTCTTTATTTAGATATTGATTCGCCTAATGAAATATTTAATAATATATCTAAAATTGTGTGCAGATCTATATATTTAAAACAACTTACATAAATTTGTTTCATTGAGAAATGAAACAAATAAAATTATTTTGTTAATTAGATTGAGAAATAAATTTAAGAAAATAAAAATATAAATAAAAAAATAACAAATAAAATTATTATTTGAATTAAATTAAAAAAATTAAAAATTAAAATAATTTTATTTATTATTAATATTTTTATTTTATTATTTTTAATATAGTTTTAATTATTATTTTTATTATATAATAAAAAAATATTTTAATATTATCATTAATAATTATTTACTATTTAAATAATATTTAATTATTTATTATTATTACAATAATATAAAAATAAAAATAATATTAATATGGGCAAGAAAAAAGAGCTATATTTTTTTATCTCGATCTTCATATTTCATATATCAATATGCTTTTTGGCAAATTTACTCCCTCTTCTTTCCATCATAAGAGTTTGTATTTAATGTCTAAATTTCATTATTAATGGATTTGTTATTTAAATGATAATTCTTCATCTTTCTTTTTAAGTATTTTAAGATTTTTTAAAATAAAAAATAGATAATTCTTTTACCTTAATAAAATATTTATATAGAAACTTTAATGTTAATTTTTTTTTTTTATATCATGAAAATAATTAAAAATTATTAAGTGAAGATGAAGGATATAAATAAAAAGTAATCAATGTTATCATTAATTTTGAGAAAAATAATTAAATATATATTTTTAATTATTATAGTTAAAAAGAAATATAATAAATATATGTCATCTGATTCGCTTTTTATAAAGTTGCAGTCGGTTAAATTTTGTGTTTAGAAAAATAAAAAAACTTACTACAAAAGTTTATCATATACATTTTAGATGTTTTCGCAGCCCTAAAACAAAACATTGGAGTTATTAACATCATAATGTATTTTGGGCCATTTGGGCCCAATGTCTGTGCCTTTTTTTTAATCTCTATTTTTTTTTTCATCTTTGTTATTGGAGCCTATTTAGAGAATAAATAAATTTTGAAACGTTGAATTCTGCATTGGGCCCATTACAAAAATTGACAACAATATTCTAAGTCACTGAAATTAAAAAGGTATTTTATGTAACTATATTTTCTAATACATATATTTTTAATTTATTTTAGAAAACATAATTGTAATATTTTTTATAATCATTATACATATATTAAATAAATTTGAAAATTCTTAATAAAATAATCTTCTTAATTGGTAAATTTCATGATTTTGTTTGTACGACCTATGATAAAGTATTGATATTGTACATATCAAATTTTAAAATTTTAATATGGTGAGAGATAATTATTACCAAACAATGGAAAGATCTAAAAGATTTTGAATGAAAAAAATAACACTTTTAACTTATAATTATCTAGTTTACTAAAATTTATCATAATTACTCATTTATGAAATAATAATAGCCTTTCACATCTTATTCTAAAACATTAATTCATTTGATTATTCTTGTTCGGTAAGATAAAGTGTAATAAATATTATAATAAATATAATAATAAAGTATTATTAATTTAAAGATAAAATAATAAAGAAAGAACATACCAAAAAGAGAAATAAATTTTATTGTTTAATATTCAATAAATTATACGTTTTTCTCTCTTTTTTTTTTTTTTACAAAATGTATATATATTATATATTTTTTGGAAAACAAAAAATATAACATATGATAAGAAGTATATGCATAGGAGATTGAGAACCATAATATAAATTTGTTAATGTTAATAAATTAATAAAAATGAGGGGTAGGAGTGGGGTGAGAAACAATTAATAAAAATTTAATAATAGTAAATATATATATATATATATATATATATATAACAAAAGCAGGGAAAGAAAATTGATACAGATCAGAATCAGCACTTCAAGGACAACCCATTTATCTCAGCTGTCATGATTAAAAGTTGAAATGTCAGAATTTAAATATATATTAATGATAAATATTTTTGTGGAAATAAAGAGTTTAACAGCATATTTACACAAAATATAATTAATATATATAAAAAAAAAATACATGTATAGAAGACCCACTGATTCCAAACACCCAAATAACCAGTAAAAACCACTCACAGTTCATGCATCATAGTCCTAATATAATTTATAAATTTTATTACTTTTATATTTTAAGATAAAACCATGGTTGCTGATATATTAAAATCTTAAATTTTAGAGAGAAAAAAATGTGTATTTCATACTATCTATATATATACTTAATATAATGATTTTAAAAATATATATATATATAATCTTAATTATTTTTAAATTATATATTTTTCAAAATCGTTTTTTATAAAATCTATATACATGTTAGAAATAAAAATATAGCGTGGGAAGAAAAATATTTATTTAAGAATTAAGAGTGATATGGAATATTTGTTTAAAAGATAAAAAGTTATGATATAAGTTTGTTAGTATTAAAAAATTAGGACAACTCAGGAGTGTCAGAATTTTTTGAAACCAACACATTCTGGGTTGGCATGCCATTTCAAAAACTTGGGTCCACATATTAATAAAAAACTTCTTTTTTTTTTTTTTTTTATAAAGAAGCAGTTCAAATATGAGGAAGATTCATCTTCTATGTTAATTGGGCCAACACACACTAATTCATTCTCTTCTTAAAAATCAAACCTTTAATTTCTCTTTCAAACCATTATTTAAACAGTATCAACATAACATTGTGCACAAATTTTATTGTACTACATTATCTCCTCCTTCAACAAAATTCAAACTTTCCTTGCTTTAACATGGATTCTTCTTCAAAACCTACTGAACAATTTGAGGATCAAGAAAAGCATGATGACATGAAACCAAATATAATGGATCCTACTCTAAGGAGGTAGTTTTTTTTATTTGAATTTATAATTATAATTACATTGAGACTTTGTTTAACCTATATATAATTTTATTTATTGTTTAATTTCTGTGCAGAATTTTCTCAAATAGACTATCTTCAGAAAGGTCAAGAAAGAAAAGGGAGGAATTTATTAAAAAATTGGAAGATGAAGCCAAAAATTTGGAGGTAATTAATGTTATTAATTTTGTTGAAATGAATGTAATAGACAATGTTATCTTAAAATTTAATTTTTAAGTGAGTTTATTTATGTTATCAATCTTTATTAATGATATAATATAATGAAGGTGAGCATTACCACCACAATTTTTAGATATTTGTCTTATAAACTATATGATGACAAAATCAAATTTTGATTGTAACCTCTACTCAGATCTATGTTTATTTTATAATAGTTACATAGCTTACCAAGTTTTTAACATTTCTATGCTATGCATGCAGGAACAATTAGCCCAACTTGAGGAAGAAGAAGTTTATCATGAAAAGGAAATGCATTGTATTATCAAAGAAGAACAAACATTGCTTCATGAAATGGAATGTCTTAAGAAAAAGGCATTACTCAGAGATGGTAAACTTCTTTCATCTTTGAAATATTTTTTATTTTGTATGTTTCTGTATATCCAAAAATAAATTTATTTCATTAAGTTAATTGGTCAAAATTAATTGAGATAGTTTCTCTAATTTTACATTATTTTTAAAGTTGAAGATGAGAAAAACAAGACCAACTCCTTAATTTGAATATTATTCTAGCATTGTCCAATAATGCATCCTTACATCGAGGTAACAATGTGTGTTAATTTTTGTACATTTGGAACCACTCACATAAGTTTGTTTTAAGAAAATAAATTATCACTTCATTTCATGAAAAATTAGTACTAATTAAACATTTGTTCTTTTTGTAATTATTAAATGAATACTCCTACTTTGTATTCATTGTTGTATAATACATTAAGATTTTCTTATAATTGTTTTTTTTGAGTTTAAAGTTGTAGGAAATGAAGGAGAATCTTTCGATATGACTCCTACGGAAGAAGTGATGGATCAGAAGAAGTGATGGATGAGGCAGATGTTGAAAGAAGAGTTGTTTCCAATCCCAATCAAAATTCTTAGTTAATCATCTCTTTACATTAAACTCAATGTTATTTCATAATTATATTATATTTGTACTTATGTTCTTATTATGTTCTTAGTTCATTAAGGATATTTTCTATTGATAATTAATCTAAGTTAAATGATAATTTCTCAATTTTTTATGTCTCGTTAAAGGTTTTTAATAGATATAGTATTTTTTTGTTATTCGCTCTATACAAAGTTTCAGTTTGATTAAATTTTGTGTTTGGAAAAGAATAAAACAACTTACTATAGCATTCACAAAAATGAAAGAACACTGGATTAAAAAAAATACCACAACATTAGGCAAGTAATTGCATGAAACGTAGCATCACCATTTGAACCAAACCAAGGGAAAAAAAATCTAAAGATTATTCTCACATCAAGATTCCTCTTCTTTATTTGATTCTTACTTTCTTAGTATGTATTTTTCATTAATCCTTGATTTCATTCTTTTAGCTTCATAGTTGGTGATTTTGTTATTATTTTTTTACGTGACATATTGTTATCAACATGTTGTTATGTGACATATCTTTTACTTTCATAGTTGGTGATTTATGTGATATATCTTTTAGCTTGAACACACATATTGTTATCAACATACACACATGAAGGATATTAATGTGGTCTAAATTGTTTAATATTTTTATCTTTCCAAATGTACGTATGTTTTTTAATTGATCATTTATATTCCTTTCCATTATTGTGATCATGTATTTAGATTATTTTAGAATAAATTCATCAATTTTATTATCATGTTCATGAGTCATCTATATATTTTTCTGCTTTTAACGTTAAATTGAGGGGATTAGGGTTTCATTGTTAAATAGAACAAACAAACATTATATTTCTCTTTTCTTACATAATCATACGGATAGTGCATATTTAGTTAATGGAAACCAATTGAAATGAAAATAAATGGATTCACAATTAATAAAATCGCCAAAATCTAACTTCTTTGATTCTCTATTATATTCGATTTAATTTAATAATGACAAAAAAAATGTGCTATTTGTAAACAACGAATGAAAATATACAATAGATGTTATTGTTTTATATTATTTTGTAATACTTTTAATGAGATGTGATTGTCCATACAAGTTTATCTTAAAGATATATTTGTCTTATTTTCTTTTAAAATAGAGAACATAATATCTTATATTATTTCTATGAAATTTTAAAAATAGAAATTATTATTTGACTAGTTGGAAACTAAACTTTAATCATTAATTAATTTTAAAATGAGATACTCGGAAGAATTTTTTTTTTCTTACCTTCTGTTTGATTCTCTCTATATTTTTAAAATTTTTAAATTTCTTTTCTTAAAATTTCTTATTTAATTTAGCATATTTTTAAAAATATTTTTTTTTCAACCATTCATCATTCTCAAAAATATTTTTAAATACAGATTCAAATAAATATTAGTTTACTCTTTTTTAATTAATTAAAATGTATCATTTGAATTTTTTTCATAATATAAACATTATAGTGATAATAATATTAATAAGAATGATAATAACGAAGAAGAAAAATGCATTTTTTTTTAATTTCTAATATATATTTTCTAATAGAATAATAAATACACTATATTAAAAGATTATGATTAAAAAAAGGTATATTATACTTTGTTTTTAATTTAATAAATTCGTATAAGGTTAAATACATTTTATATATAAATTTAGTTAATTTATTTATAGTCTCGTCTCGTCATTTCTCAACATACAACTTTGTTTTTATTTTGTCCTTCTTGAGAGCACATTCAACACAATTTGATCCCACATATGCTTTCAATTCTTACATTTTGGGCCGTTTAGGCCCAAAGTCTGCATGTAACCTCTTTTCTTACCTTTAATTTTACATCTTGGTTTTTCGAGTCTAGTTGGAGAATAAATAAATATAATTTTAACATGGGGCCATTAAAAAATAGTGTCCCATATACATCAGATAAAAAAAACTGTTACAAATGAAAAAAAAATACAACCAAATTTTAGTAAAATAGAGAAAATTCAAATTCCAATAAAATCTTTATTATTAATAATTATTATTATGTAAATTATAACATTTAAATTTTTTATTATGATATTTAAACTTTTCATCATGCCAACTAAGATAGAATGTGTTGGGATAAGAAATTTATATGCCAACCAAGATAAATGTGTTGGTTCTGACATTTATGATTTTTAACAAATTTTTTAATATTAAGAAATTTATGTTATAATTCTTAATTTTTTTGAACAATTTTTTATATAACATTTTTTGTTTTGAAGAAAAATATAACATATTATAATTATTAAAAAAAATTAAATAAAAAAAATTCAGATCCTAGATCGAATTCCAGCGGTAATAAAAAAAATAAAGATTGATGCATTCAGGGTATGGAATTCTGTTTTGCATGGTAAATAAGCTTTTTTTTTCAAATAAAGATGACACAGTTCAGTTGTATAATTTAAAATATATATATATATATATATATATTTCTGAAAAAAAAATTCGAATGAAGAAATGGTTGAAAACATATATGGATCAAATTGTGTTGAATGTGTTCTAAAGTAGGAAAAAAATAAAAAAATAAAAAGTTGTATATACATTTTTCTTTTATAAAACAGTGTTACTTTTTGTTTTATATCTTGTTAAAAATTTACATATATTCTATAGATAATTTATGAGTAAATCATCTGCATAAGTAGAACTTCCCTTTTATTTATCCATGTTAGAATATTTTATCACCAAACTTTAAAAAAATTCCTTATTTATATATATATATATATATATATAATTTAGATAAGCTAAAAATGTAATGCCAATATCTCTCATCTATATTTAATCAATTATTTATATGATAAAATCTTATTTATGGTAAATAATTATTTGGTAAGAATTACTTATTTTCGTTATCATAATCTATTAGTATAATATATGAGTTAGAAATAAAAATAAATGATAATTATCATTTTTTTTCTCTTCTGTTACCACCACTACGTGTCCTTGTCATTCTTATTAGTACCTTGTCATTCTTATTAGTATTATTACCACTAGGTTTATATTATGAAAATTTTCAAATGATACATTTTAATTAATTAAACAAGAGTAGACAATATTTATTTAAATTTATATTTAAAAATATTTTTGAGAATGATGAATGATAAAAAAGTGATTATTCTAAAACAATGAGTTAAAGTAAAGAATTCTAGAAGAAAAAAATTAAAATTTTTAAAAAGATATAGAAAATCAAATAAAAGATAACTAAAGAAATCTTTATTACATTTAATTTTGAAAATTTTGCTTTTTTTAATGATTAAGGTTCAGTACCAAACAATATCCGTTTCTGAAGTTTGCACAATTATCAAGGTTAACTTCACTTTACAGAAACAGCATCACATGATCTGTTCTCTGCATAATCTACACCTTATTCCATAAAAGTCCCTCATTCCTTGCAATATAAATACACATTCCCATGTATCAAACACCAATTTAGGCCAAATTTTGCAACTGTTGATCTAATCAAAACTGCAAAACTATTATCATGGATGCAAAAAAGCTGAAGAGGTAGCTTCTTTCATTTGAGCTTCAAGTTCTATACTCACATCAAGCTGGTTTGATTTTTACATATATATCATTCAACTTTTCTTCTTTAATTTCTTTGTAGAATGGCTTGTAACCGAATTTCATCCAGAAAAGTACGGGAGAAGAAGTTAAATTATAAGATCTCTTTGGAAACTCAATCTAAAAAGCTCGAGGTAATTCATGTTCTTTTTTCTAATAAACAGTGTTACTAACAAGGTTATCTAAATATTTGATTTTTAATCAAGCTGAATAACGCGTAATTTGATCGTCAAGGTACCAAATTCTGATAACTTCTGACGCTTGTGGTTAAGATTCAAGTATATTTCAGTGTCGCTGTGTAGCTGACAAAGTTTCTAGCATTTCTAAGTTGTTCATCATGAGGTTATAATGCATTTATATATATCTATATGCATGTTCATTTGCAGGATCAAATAGCTGATCTTAAACCGGAACTTAGTTGCTACCAACACCAGAAGCAGCTCTTGAAGCTGGAACAACTGAAATTGTGTGAGAGAATGGAAACTCTTCAGAAAGGGATGATGCTCAAAGATGGTAACTGACTCTCATGCCCATATCTTTAACATGCATGTGGTTTTTTCTGTATGTTGTATGTGTATTCCAACCCACAATAAAGTTATTTCATTTATACTAACGGGAAAACCTTAGTGGAGTGATAATTTCACTAATTCTAAGGCATTGTCTCTTTAGCTGAGATTGAGAATAACATACGCGAAGTTAATAGGCTGAACAATTGTGTGGCGCAACAACGGTCATTGGTACCTCTGCTTGGTTCGAATATTGGTCAGCTTCATCATGTGTCAAATGTTCAAAATGGTAATTAACAACATGTTCGTTAATATGTTTTTATGTTTGAAAGTATACACATAAGATTGTTTGATAACATAAGAGTGCATGTTATGTTAAACCAATGCAAAAACATTCTCACTAGCTTGTTCCATTTATAAGTTCATTAGACCTACTTGTATCCCTCAACCATATTAATATACCAGCAAATCATAATGCTTTGGATTTTTCACTCTTTTTCTCTCATATACCTTTGTAAATGCACTAGTATTGTTCATTTCACATAAAAAAGAACTGATTACTGATATAAAAGTTAATTGTTTCATTTTAAAAATAATGTTTAGTATAATATGGTTGAAACACAAAGATGTTTGAACATGAGTATATTTTCATCTGACATTTCCTTATACTTTCATTGTTTGAGTTTAAAGTTGCAGGAAATGGAGGGGAGACTTCATACATAGCAGCAGAGCCGAGCCAGATGAGGAAACCTGATATGCTTGGAATTGACTTGAATCTGCCTTACAACGACATTGGATCAACTGAGACAAATGATACAAGCGGAACTTTTCAGATTCCTGACCTTAATTATTAGCCATCACTTTGCATGAAACTCTTTCTAAAACTTTTTAGCTATTTGTGAGATTTCCCAGTTTTATGACTGCTTCAATATTTGGCATGAAATTTCCGTGGTTTCTTCCTGTTTCTGGTGTGTTTCTACATTAACTGTTGTAGTGTCTACAAGTAGCTGTGGCTCACGGCTATGGCTATCAGTTATGAAGATGTATGAAGGATTTCTAAATGTAGCGTATTTGCATTTATGGAGGGTTCATATTTAATTTTCTTGTTTGATTAAAGGCATAAAATTTCCTTTTCTACGTGTAGTTGTTTTAAATGATGAACGTCTAATTCAATCTGATAAATTTCAGCCAGTTTAAACCTATGCATAGAGAACAAATAAACCCTAGACTATAGAAGTTAGTAACATTCTTAAAATATATACTTGTGCGGTTTTTTAATAGATCATTTATGTTTTTTATGCTTGATTAGTTGAAAAAATATTTTACATGATTTTTTTCTTCTTAATTATTAATACACTTATTTGATAAAATGGCTTTTTCCACCATTTTCCTTTGATGTTGGCATAACATAACATTTCTTGCTTTCAAAAAGTCTTGTCATTCTTCACTTGTTCATAAAACCTATAATACTTGTGCAAAAGACACATTATCAAATAGTATATAATTATTTAAAAAAAAAATATGTTTTCGATGTAAACTTGCATTTACTTTAAAAGTGAAACGATCAATAAGATCTTAAAGTATTACAAAATAATATAAACTGAAAATAAAATAAAATAAAATTAGAATTAATCGAATAAAAAACACCAATCCCAGTTCCAACACTAAGGAGATAATGTTTTATTACTCCAAATAACGTATGAGACCCTATCCCTACAATTTAGGGTTAGAAAAAGAAAAATATATAAAAGATCCAATAAAAAAATTGATAAATTTATTGTAGAAAAATCTAAATAAATAACCATAATAATAGAAAGAAATATATAAACTATCAATTAAGAAACATGAAAGAAATGATAAAAAATATTAAACAATTTATCTTTTATGTGTGTATTTAGTTAATATGTGTGTTCAAATTCGATGTTATACTTAAAAAATTAATATATTAATAATAATGATTTTATTTTTAAGCATAAAAATAATAAAAATAATAAATTTATGAAATGTAATATATATTTATATATATATATATATATATATATATATATATAATGGATGAACAATTTATGATTTTGACCATTTGTTTAAATATTTAAGAATAGTGTATTTGATATTCAAACTCTTTCTTTACAAGAAAAAAATCATTTTTTTCAAGAAAATCTTTATTATTAATATGTATTATCTAAATTAAGATATTTAATTTTTTTATTATGATATTTAAATTTTTCATCACATATCATGTTCACATAGAAAATTCACATACCAATTAAGATAATTGTGTTAACATAAAAATTCTGACATTTATGATTTTTAACAAATTTTTTAATTTCAAGAAATTTATGTTATAATTCGTAATTTTTTGAATAATTTTTTTTATATAACATTTTTTTTCAAGAAAAATATATATAGATTTTGTAAGAAAATCATTATAAAAATATATAATTTATTAGATATTAAATAGTAAGTTTTATTTCTCTCTTTGGTATATATCTTTCTTTATTATTTTATATTTATATTAATAATATTTGACTACTATATTTATTATATTTTAACATTCCACTTTTGTTACCAAATAAGGATAATGGAATGAATTAAAGACTAAAATAAGATGTGAGGTGAAAGACTACTATTAATTCATAAATGAGTAATTGTGACCAATCCTACTAAATCAGAGGATTATAAGATAACAATGTTCTCAAATCTGACTTTTCTCATTCAAGCCCTTTTAAATAATTCCATTATATTATCCATTGTTTGGTAATATTTAAAATATATAATTATTTTATTAAATAATATTTATCAACTTTTACATTAAAAAGGTATAATTATTTCTTTAACTACGTATATAGCTAAATTTTAAAAAGAATTCTAGTTTTAAATAAATCGTACATCAAGGAGATGATTTCATGTAAAAAAAATTATCTTTATATGACTTTTAAGTAATATATATATATATATATATATATATATATATATATATAAATAAAGAAGAAATGGTAAGATGTGAAATGAATTTAGAAAAATGATTGGTGAAATCTGGATATTTGGATACGACTTTTTCACATAAAATTATTTCAAGATTTAGCCAAATCAAAAAATTTTAAAAATCTCCCTGTATTTAAAAATCAAAAGGCGATTTTATCATATAAAGAATTGATTAAATATAGATGAGAGTTATTGGCATTACATTTTTAGGTTAAAACATTTTATATATAAATTTAGTAAATTTATTTATAGTGTCGTCATTTCTCAAAATACAACTTTGTTTTTATTTTGACCAATTTGAGATCACATTCAACACAATTTGATCCCACATATGTTTTTAATTCTTACATTTTGGGCCATTTGGGCCCAAAGTCTGCATTTAACCTCTTTTCTTACCTTTAATTTTTTACATCTTGGTTATTTAATTTTTTAAATAAATAAAATTTTAATACGGGCCCATTAAAAAAAAGTGTCCCATATACATTCAGATAAAAACAAAAAAAAGAATGACTGTTACAAATAAAAGAAAAATACAACGTAGAGAAAATTCAAATTCCAAGAAAATCTTTATTATTAATAATTATTGTGTAAATTTTGATATTTAAACTTTTTATTATATATTTAAATTTTTTATTATATGCTAACCAAGATAAATAAAATTCACATGCCAACTAAGATATAAATTTTTTTAATATTTATTATTTGTAACAAATTTTTCATTATATGCCAACCAAGATAAGTTTCTTGGTACAAGTTTTGATATTTATGATTTATAGTAAAATTTTTAATATTAAAAAATTGATATTATAATTCTTAAGAATAACTTTTTTTATATAATATTTTTTTTCAATAAAAATATCATATATATATACATACTTATTTTTTTATAACTTAAAAATTTAATAATATATTAGTAATCATGATTTTACTTTTAAATATAAAAATAATAAAATTACAAAATATAATATATATATATATATATATATTATAATACTATTTTAATTTAAAAATAATATCAAATACATAATATTGTAGTTTAGTATTTTATATTTTTTTATTAATATAATTTTATTAAAAAATAAATATTTTCTGTAAGAACTATATTTTTTTAAAAAATAATTAATTGATCATTAATAATATATAATTTTATATAATTTAAAAATTATTAATTTATTTAGTTAATTTTTTTTATTATATAAGTTTATTCTCTAATTAATTTTTTTTATCTTTTTATTTATAAATAAGAATTTCGTAAAGAGTTGGTTAAAACATCTGTAATGTAAAGAATACATATGAATTCCTTCATATATCGAAAATATAACCTGTAATATCTATTCTATCACATTATTATTAACCAACTTATATGAGTTTTGTTCTAATGAAAAAAAAAATAGAAATTCATATTGGAAAATATAATTTATAATATTTATACTTATTATTCTAAAATTTTTTTTTTTATATATATATAAATCAAGTTAAGATTTGTTTGCATAATAATAACAATAGTTATATATTTTTTATTATAATCGCTATAGAGATTATTTCAAAATATATTGAATATTTAAAAAAATATATGATATTATTCCTAATATAAATCAAATATATTACATCTTAAGTATGAAAATAGTTTTTTATTTATTAAATTGTTAAAAAGATATTTATTTTTTGTTATGAAATAGTTATATTTTTATTATTTTTATTTTTACAATTACCATTATTATTTATTTTGGGCCATTTGGATCCAAAGTCTGTAAGTAATACTTTTCTACATTTAATTTTTTTATCTTGGCATTGAAGGCTATTTAGAAAATATATAAATGAAAATTTAAAATTTAAAAAGTGGACCACCTCTTACCCACTATTCTAAAAAGCCCAATTACACTTCCGAAGTCACATGTCGGGCATGCATCCTAGCAATAGTATATTTAATAATTTTATATTTGAAGATAAAATTATGGTTTATGATATAATAAAATATTAAATTATAAAAGAAAAATAACTATTTCATATTAATATATATAAATTTAATATTATACTTTTAAATTGATAATTTAATTTTAAAATTTTTGAAATTAAGTAATTTAAATTATTTTTAATTATATATTTCCTAAAATTATTTTTATAGAATATTTATATCTTTTTAGAAAATTGAGATTTATTATATAAACTTTTTAATATTAAAAAATTAATATAAATTAGAAGATCATATCTGTAAGCCAACTCATTTGATCTCTACTGTCATCTAATTTGTTTTCTTGTTACCATCAATTTCTTAACTTTTATTTTACACCACTATTTAAACAATATCAATCTTATCACGCTATACAGATTTTAATCAATTAGATTATCTTCAGATTATATTCGTCATTTTAATTTTTATCATCTAGTATAGATCCAAATCCGAATGAAGAGCAAGGGATAATAAACCCGTAAGTTATTTTATTTGAATTCTACTTGTAATTATATTTAGAGTTGGATTAATATGTATACTGTATTTTAATTTATTTTATGAATTTTTTTTTTCAGAGTCTTGTTAAATCGATTTTCTGCCGAAGAATCAAGAGAGAAAAATATGGAATATATTGAAAAATTGAAAGATCGGATCAAAACTTTGCAGGTAATTATTGTTATTAATTTCAAATATTTTTATATTGTTATAACATTGATATAATTATGTGTATGTATATATAGGATCAACGAGCCCAACTTCAACAACAACTTGCTTACATTCAAAACCAAAAGCAATATATACTCCGCCAAATGGAAGATCTTAAGAAAAAAGCATGGCTGAGAAATGGTAAAGTGGTTTATTATAAAAATGTATTTTTATTTTAAAATTATTTATTATCACTAGAAAAGGATGGTTTATTTCTTCCTAAGACAATATTTATATGTCTTTTTTTATTTTATGTATGATTTATCAACATAAATTTGGGGTATTATTTTTCTGAATATCGATCTCAATAAAATGATTATCGAGTTTAAGTTATGGAAGTTTATTTAAGATTTTTTTTATTAAAATAAATTATCCTAAAAGTATAATAAATTAATTTCATAATATATTTTATATTTAATCAACGTAAAAATGTTCTTAACTAATAATTTCTTATATTTTTGTTTTTTGAGTTTAAAGTTGCAGGAAGGGGAGGATAATGTTCATAGATAATCCCAGAGACAAGGCAGATACAAATAAAATGATAGATCAAACCAATCTTACAAGAACAACTCCTTCCAATTCCAGTCTCAATTTTTAATTACTCATTTCTTTACATCAAACTCAATGTTGTTTTCATAATAATATTATATAATTAAGAGTTTGTACTTAATATTCTTGTTATTGTTATTCATAATAAATCCTTCATTTAAATGATAATTCCTCATCTTTCTTTTTAAATGTTTTTGAAATTTTTCTTAAATAAAATAGTTGATAATTGTTTTACTTTAATAAAATATTTATTAGAAATTTTTATGTTATTTTCTTTAATTTTATATTATAAAAATAATAAAAAGTTACTAATTGAAAGATTAAAAATATAAATAAAAAATTAATATTGTCGAGTTCTAAAACTTGAGTACACGTATTTGACATACATACATGCGTTATTAATGAAGAATATTAATATAGTATAAATTATTATTATTAATAAAAGACGAATAAAAAATTATCTAATTATTAGAATGTTTCAGAACTAAATAAAAAAATAATTAAAAACTGATAAAACAAATCGATAACTAATTAAAATAAAAAAAAAAGATTATTTTTTATTTATTTTTTAAATAAGCAGTTTAATTTAAATTGACAATTTGACTATTTTATATATAAATCAAATCGAACTCTAATATTTATTAACGTATAATTATATTTTTAATTTTATTTAGAAAAAAATCTAATCTTTCCTAACTTTCATTTATCAAATTAATTTTAAATTTTTCTTTTAAATTTCATCAATTTTACTATCACATATCACATAATTAACACTTATTTTAATCTATTTTTACCATACTTTACAAAAATTAATATATATATATATATATTACATTTTGTAATTACATTATTTTTATATTTCAAAATAAAATCATGATTACTAATATATTAAATGTTTAAATTATAAAAAATAAGTATATATTTTATATTACGAATAAATATATATGATATTTTTCTTGAAAAAAAAAACATGTTATATAAAAAAAATTATGAATTATAATATCAATTTCTTAATATTAAAAACTTTATTATAAATCATAAATATCAAAATTTATATCAATAAACTTATTTTAATTGACATATGAACTTCTTACAAACAGACATATTTTGGTTGTCATATGAACTTCTTACGAACAGACATATCTTAGTTGTCATATGAACTTTTTACGAACGGATGTATCTTGGTTGTCATATGAACTTCTTACAAACATACGTATCTTAGTTGTCATATGAACTTCTTACGAACAGACGTATCTTAGTTGTCATATAAACTTCTTACAAACAGACATATCTTGGTTATCATATGTATAAACTTCTTACAAACAGACATATCTTGGTTATCATATGAACTTCTTACGAACAGACGTATCTTAGTTGTCATATGAACTTTTTATGAACAGATGTATCTTGGTTGTTATATAAACTTCTTACGAACAGATGTATCTTGGTTGTCATATGAACTTCTTACAAACATACATATCTTAGTTGTCATATGAACTTCTTACGAACAAACGTATCTTAATTGTCATATGAACTTCTTACGAACAATAGTATCTTGATTGGCATATAACATCTTATAAAGAAACTTATCTTAATTGTCATGTGAACTTCTTATAAATAGACTTATCTCCGTTGATATATAAACTTCTTATGCTCGATTGTCATATAAACTTTTTATAAATAAACTTATCTTAGTTAACATTAAATTTAAAATTTATTATAAATAATAAATATTAGAAATTTTTATATCTTACTATCTTTATATCTTACTATCTTTATTGACTTGTAAATTTCATTCATCTTAATTGAAATATAATAAAAAAATTTAAATATCATAATAAAAAGTTTAAATGTCATAATTTATATAACAATTACTTTGAAATTTGAATTTTCTCTATTTTACTAAAATTTGGTTATATTTTTTTTATTTGTGACAGTCTTTTTATTATAGGAATTTGATCTAGGATCTGAATTCTTTGTTTCTTTTTTTCTTTAAAATATTATTTTTAATAACTATAATATATTATATTTTTCTTGGAAACAAAAAACATGTTATATAAAAAAAAATTAAGAATTATAACATAAATGTCTTAATATTAAAAATTTTATTAAAAATCGTAAATGTCACAACTTCTTATACCAACTTATCTATTTTGGTTGATATTTAAATTTTTTATAGGAACACATTTATCTTAATTGAGATATGATAAAAATTTAAATATCATGTCATAATTTAGATAAAACTTTCTTGGATCAAGATTTTTGAATTTTATCTATTTTACTAAAACTTTAGTTGTATTTATTTATTTTTCATTTGTAACAGACTTTCTTTTCTTGTTTTTATCTGAATGGATATGGGACACTATTTTTTAATGGGCCCGTGTTAAAATTATATTTATTTATTCTCCAACTAGGCTCCAATAACCAAGATGTAAAAATTAAAGGTAAAAAAAGAGGCTAATGTAGACTTTGGGCCCAAATGGCCCAAAATGTAAGAATTGAAAGCATATGTGGGATCAAAATGTGTTGAATGTATTCTCATCTATATTTAATCAATTGTTTATATGATAAAATCGGCTTTTGATTTTTAATTTTTTATTTCGTCAATCATTCTTCCAAATTCATTTTACGCTATACGAATTTATTAAATTAAAAACAAGTAAATTATTTCACATCTTACCATTTCTTCTTTATTTTATATATATATATATATATATATATATATTACTTAAAGTCGTATAAAGATAATACAACTTCGATTAAAAATAATCGTATAATTGAAAATATTTTTTTTTTTCACATGAAATCATCTCCTTGATATACGATTTATTTAAAACTATAATTCTTTTTAAAATTTAGCTATATACGTAATTAAAAAAATAATTATACTATTTTGATATAAAATTTAATAAATATTATTTAATTATTTGATAATAATATATAATATACTTTTTTTTAT
>BDMB01000028.1:2472020-2652706 GCA_016859785.1 Macrotyloma uniflorum
ATACTAAAAAAGTATAGATAACAAAATAATTTACTTTAATTTTACAATTTTTTTTATTATTTAATTTTGTTTTCACTATTTTTTTTCAATTTGAAATATTAAATTTTAAAATCTTATTCATATTCATATATATATATATATATATATATATATATATATATAAACTTGTTTTTCTATAATAGATTTCTTATTAAGTTTCGAATTAGATACTAATCTTAGATATACTACTGTGATATCGTACTATATGGGTTGTTTCATTAACATATGAATACAAAGTATTTAACCACACTATACAAAAAAACATAGATAAAAAAATATTTTAATTTTACATTTTTTATAGTAAAAATAAATATTATGTTATGAAGTTAAATTTACTAAATCTATGTTGCTAGCATATTGACAAGACTCCCTAAAACGACTTTTTTTTTTCAAGAGTCTCTAAAACTAAACATATTTCTATAAAAATAATGGTGTAAAATAATATTGGGCTTAGTTTATTCTTGTTCGTTAAATTTTAGTACTTCTATACAAGAGTATCTTCATTTTTTTTTTACTACAAATATACATGTTTTTAAATTTTATTAATTTTAAACTCATTTTAATTAATTAAATTGTATGATTTAACTTTTACTCTTTTATCTATACTTTATTTACTCGTAGTTAATTTAATTTTGACATAATTAAAAAAATTATTCAAGGAAAGTTAATTTAAGCTATTATAATATCAAATAATATTATTGTTTAATAAGTAAATGAGACTAGTAAAGACTAAACCATAGAAATACTCTAATAAAATTTTAGACTACACATATATGAGATTTGTTAATGAAAATCTACTCATTTTATTTTAGAGAAAATACATTTATAAATATATTTTAAAATGGTGTAAAAAAAAGATAAACTTATAATTATATGTTTCTAGAAATATAATTTATGGGAATGTGATGATTGGAAAATTATTTCTAGTAATGTTTATTATTTTTAAATATAATTTATAATATTTTTAGCATTAATAAAACATATTTAAAAATATTATTTTTAAAATTTTCTAAAGAATATCCATTTCTATTTTGGTATTCCAAGACTACAAAAACGGATATTAATATGTATTATTTTGCCTCCCATGCGTGATATGTGTCAATTCTCTTGTTTTTATTCTTTTAAATTTAATATCATCCAATAGTTTTTCAAAAAAGTAAAAAAGTAATTTCGTAAATGGAATTAAAATATGTCCGAACCATTGGATCCATCAAATGAATAACAAAAATTATCTATAGAAAAAATTAATACATATATATATCCCTGTAGGAATTATACTCTAGTTATATTAATTCAAAAGTATTTATATCAATTTTTTTATAACACAATTATATAAAAAAAATAAATAAATATCTTATATAATATAAAAATATAAATAAATTATAATATATAATATTTTGTAAAATTAAATAAGTTTAATTTCTAATATAATAAAATTTATTAAATTTATAAAAAGGTGTTTAAAAAAATATAATAAAATATTATTATATATTATTTATATTTCTTAAATAAATAAAGTATACATACAACTCTGGGGTGTATTATTTATGTTATTTATTATTTTTATTATTTTCTTTATGTAAATTTATTAAAAATATTATGTATATAATATTAATATTATTTATATAATTATATTATATGATTCTCATTTAATTATATATTTTTTCAAAATAATAAGCCTAACTATCTTTGAGTTGGTGTATATAAATTTTGAATGCTCAATTTATGAAAAAAGAAATCAAATTAGTATTTTTCGAATATTTTGGTGAAAATATAAATAAGTTAACAAATTATTTGATTAATTTAGACATTAAAATGTGATTACAAATTAAGAATGACACATAAAGAATATTAGTCTTAGTTTCGATTAGAAGGTTAGAAAATAATATCGTGTCTTCTTGTGTAATTGTGTGTTGAGAAATTATTTGATCAATTTAGATATTAAAATGTAATTAGAAATTAAGAATGATTAAAAAATAATATTGTGTCTTCTTGTGTAGTTGTGTGTTGATCATTATCTATAGAGTATATTTTATTTAGAAAAGGTAATGAATCTGGTAGACAATGTCGTCTACTGGTATAACAAATTGATAAATTTTTTCTCTTTATGCTACTTTCTCAATTTTGAACTGAAATTATATTTACAAATCTCATATTTACATATGGATATTTTTTCATAATTTCTTAACTCTTCTGATAGTTAATTAACTCAATTTTAATGGTTGAATTCGTGCACCATGCATTATAGAAAATATTCCTTAAATTATTCCAAATATCTTGTAACAGTCATTTATAATAAAAGTTTAATGATGTTCATTATTAAAAAACTAATTCTCCATCAATACTCAACCTCATCAAATTAGTTTAAAGGTGGGTTGATAGTTTTCAAGATTCTCATTAAAAGTAATATCATAAAGAGAACTCATATATTTTGTATGAATCTCTTTTTATTCTACTTGTTGTTCTGTAGTTCGCCTAATAACAAATAGCAAATTTTTTTTTATTTTTTTTGGTATGATTAAGATACTGTAACAAAATATAATTTGTATATTCTACATCTTTTAAAATATATATATATATATATATATATATATATATGATTTCATATTATTTATGTTATTTTCTACTACAAACGTAAAATTTTTTGTTTGAATACTCAATCATTTTTCTCAAAATAATAATTATCCGACTAACAATATTCAATTCTCAATATGTATTAAAATTGTATATAGATTAATTATATATCATTAAATTATAATATATAAATAAATATAAGACTGATATAAGTTTAAATACAAATTTTAATAAATAAGATAATTTTTCAATGAATAATTATTAGTTTATGTAAAAATTTATATATATATAAAAAGTTACAAATTAACTTATATACAATTTAATTTAATTTAATTTTTTTTCTCTTATGAATATTTATGAAGATGTCATATAGCAAGTGATGGTGTTCGGCGAAGCGAAAACCCTCATACATAGCATAGGAACACTCTATCAAGCTTTTCCTGCAACCTCCATCTTCAGAACTTCAACTTGACTCTTCCATTTAGCTGAGATGCTGCAATACACACATTCTCTGTCTTTGCATGACAACTTCCTATGACAGAATACAAATTTTCGAAGATGATATATGATGGATGTAGTTCTAGTACCTCGAAAGCTGCATCCATGAAAATCCACAAGAGTAAGTGCCTAACATCACATCCAACTACTCTTCACACGTCGAAGGAATCAATGTTATGATGGAAGTTGGATAGTTCGTGCCTGCGATAGTTGCAAGGGCATGCATGAACGACAAAATATAGCAACGTGGTTAAGCTTCATCTCATGAGATTCATAAGCAATGAGAATTCTTCGCATAGTACATGGTTGATGGAAACTAAAACGAGAGAGAACTGTTCTTAAGATTAGACCATTATTCGAACAGACGATAATTGTAACATAATTTATGTTTATATATAGAAGCTTAAACTAAAACGCCATGCAACTGCTTCGAAATGTTTTGCACCAAAACAATGAAGTAATTGAGGAAAACAACGTAGGTTTGGCGTAATGTTGAGCCAAAACCACATAGCGGATGAAAATAACAAAGCATTGTAAAATTTATGTAAAATAAAATTTCAATCTAGTTATAGATTTCAGGACAATGTTATTGAATTTAAAATTATTAAATAATGTAATAACTAACGAATTACGTTAGTTTCTATATAGACTTATGTAGTTATTATCTGTATACATGAAATGCACACACAATTTGTCGTCATGTAATCAATTAGATATTTCCAAGACATTAATTATATTATTATTTCATGATCATATATATCACTTAAACTTATCATTTATCTTTTTCTCTAATGAACAATTATATCCTCTATCTTGTTTCAATCTTGAACACCGTAATGATCTCTAAAATTTATATATTTAACATTTGATACAACCAAAGGAATACATTAGTTTACATTAAAAATCAAAAATCTAACCAAAAGTAAATTTGAATCTTTTGAACTAAAATTGGATGTTAAATGAATTTATACAAAAAGATATTTAGGACAAACTTATTTAGCATTGAATTTTGAGCTTGATTTATTGTACAAGTTGGTGTGCGAATGGGTCTATAAAAGATTAAGTAAATGAAATTAACGTATGTAGAAAACTATTATAAACAAATCCTTGTTTTTTTTTTTCAATTTTCTACAAGATAAGTTGTTTTCAATTCAATTTAGTTCTTTTTGATATTCTATATAACAACAAAGCTTCTATTATTTGTTGAAAGTCCACTAACATTATCAATAACCTATAAGAGAAGCTTTTTTTTTTCTACTATAACGATTCTTTTATAAATATTGTCGTATACAATATCCTTTATTTAATATTATTTTGATAAAATATCTTTATAATGAAAATAGATCCTTCTTAATTGAACTTTTATCTAATATCATGTAAAATTGATGAATATATTTTAAAATATACAAACATTATAATGTTTAAATTACAAACATTTAAAATTAGTAATACAATTTTAGAAGAGTAAGTTTAATTATATAAAAAAATATATTTATCTTTTCTTAAAAGAAATACTAAATTATAAATAATTTATTGCGACAGACTCATTTAATGTTTATTCATGATCAGTAGTATATTTCAAAATGTACCAACTATGTCATGTTTATTCATGATCAGTATAATTTAAAATGTACAAACACTACAATTTTGAAGTTATGAACATTGGGAAACTAGTAGTAACAATTTTAGAGGAGTAAGTTTAGTGATAACAAGATAATATTAGCTTCTGTGGTTTATTGTTCTTAAAACTAATACCTGAAAGGGGAAAACAAATATAAGGTTAGCTGTAGAATCTGTGGGAATAAGGATAAAGATGATCATAGTAGAATCAACCTTCATTAGGATTGAATGTATTTTAAGTTCAGCAAAACAAATCATATATATAGTAATGGCTGCAACAATGTGCCTACCTCTAGTTTAGGTTACTACAAAGGCACTGGATGAACCTGTAAAGTGATGAATTGATCCAAATAAACCCTTTGCAGCACCAAAATGTCTTAATCTGAATACACCAGGAGTCACACCCTGTGGTATCCTCCATTCCAAGGTTGCTTTACTCCTTGTACTGAGTTTGGAAGGCCTTGACCACTTATAGCGCAGACAGAAATCATCATCATCATATGCAGGAATCCAAGAATCCTTTTCTTGGAGAAACTCCACAAGTGCAAAGGTGCCTTCAGTCATAAGGTCATTGCGAGGACACGCGGTCCAGAATGAAGCTGTCACCATGTCACCACTCTTGAAGGTGGAGTTCTGTTGCACATCAGCACAAACATCCCCAAAATTTACTCCAAGGGGAGTTCCATCCACCACAACTGGTGGAAGTAAGCTTATTTGCTTCTCAAAGAGATCAGGGGGTTGAGGACCAGGTTCTACTGGTTCGTTGTTGATGAGGGCCTCAGCAAGTTTCTTAAACTCCTGAATGTATGCACTGAGTGTGTGGGGGCCATATAGTGTAGAAGCACCCTGACAACAAGAAAATTAAAGTCCGAAAGTTATATAGAATAGCCACAAAAAAAATATTGCTATTGTCACTGTAACAATCTCCACATGCGTCCGCATGTTAGCACATATGCAGACAAATATGCACAATGTTTAGTCTAGTTCTAGCACATGACAGAAGTAGGAATAGATTTTCAGAAATGTTAAGAAAGTCTTCTGTCTGTTTCCATCGATGTTTGTCAATAGAGAGTAATATGACTTAATTAAGAATTTGGATCACTAAAAATAAACTTTCATCGGTAATTCATTTGTCCTTGCTATATGGTAATCTAAGAAATATGAAATGTTTGTTGAGAGTTTCATGCTCTTACAACTGACCTCGTATCTTTGCACCTGGTACTCTTCATATGTAGTGACATACTGTGAATAAGTATTAGTTAACCCTGCTATAACAATGTAAATGTCATCAAATTCAAAATCTTCTTCACTAGTTAGCACTGTCTTCACTGCATCACGAAGACGCCTCCCAGCCATTGTTGTGAATTCTGTCAAATGAAAACAATTGCAAACAAGTATGAAGCACTAGAAAGAAATACAAGGACCAAAATAAGTCGTTTAACACACGTAAACGAATACATAAATAACTTTCCAAGGAAAAACAATAACCATGAAAAATAATAAAGCGAAATACACTTTCCTCCCAACTCCCCTACCTAAGACGAGTAAGTGTTAAGCTTTAACTATTTTGATGTGAAGAGATCTGTTAAGACTAACTATGAAAAGCTCCCATGCATATTGTCAATTTTAAGGTCACTAACAGCTAATTTTGAACAAATCTGTTAATGGTACTCCTTCTGAACTCAAATTTAAGCAATAAAGCAAAACCAATACACATAATAATATGATGCCAACACTGGTTGTTATAAAATTTAGTTTCTAAAGCCAATCAACAACTAGATCTAGCCATGTTATTTTTCATAAAGATGGACAAATATGTAACAGTTTCTGCCCTAATTGAAGCAATACTTGCGAACGTGAAGGGAAGAGATTCCAACAATAACATATTAAAGAAAAATAAGAGATCAGGAAACAAGCTGGTACCTCCTGGTACACAAAGAATGACCAATTGCCCAATTCGAATGATCTGAATTGGAAGTATCGAAGGCTGCAAAATTAACATGAACATGAAAGCTTTATATTAGTAAAAGTTACTTTTTATTAGCACATACTAGATCTGCATGACCCGAAAGCTATACAGTAAAACTTGTATATAGAACTTCTGTTAACTAAGAGCATGGTTGGGCAAAATTAAAACGCATTGGATCAGTGTATATAATCTATGTAACTAAATAATAGATCCTCATGTCTACAAAAATTCTTATCTAAAACATATATGTTTGTTACTTCATCTGATTTCAACCTTTATATCAAACTTGATTTATTTCAACAACTTTGAGTTGGAACCAAAATTTGTCAAAAATAGACAAAAAATAACAGAAGCCGCTCGGCAATGTCCACATAAAACAAAGGTCATGGATAACAGTATACCACTGGCATGGTATAATTCACATTATGAAGTATACCCTAAAGATAAGAGTATGGGGATGTGACTGTGTTATATCTGCTGATTGCTAAAGAGTCCTTATTCAATCAACACAGAGGAGATAATTGAACTGAACCAAGGGACTACGAAATCATTATATTAAAGATTTATGAGCAACTTACAGCCCAATCATATGGTTTCTTCATTTCACCAGTGTCTAGCAATATAGGCTTTGGGCGATGACATTCTATTTGTTCCTTGCTTGGTATCTTAAGCATGTCACGCACCAGCTTCCAGAAAGGATTGCCCTAAGTATCAGAACAAATAATAAGCATACACTAACAGGTATTTAGGACTACCAGTCTAGGAAAATGCAGTATGAAAGAATAATCACCTTATCATCACCTTGTGTAAAATCAAAAGCTCCAGGTCCATCTGTTGTTCCAGCCGCAAATGCAAACCCCATGGCAGCAGGGCATGTCTTTACAACTTCAGAATCTCCTTGATCAGAAATGGTTACCTCAAGTTGAGAGAAATCTATATAGGCATGTCGAAAATCAACCTCCCCTTCAATCTCTTCATCCGCAACATCAAAAAGATCTACTGCTTTTTTAAATTGTCTTTCCCCAATAATGCGTGTACTTTCAAATTCATCTGGGTAGCTGTCACGTAAATAATGGGATGCAATTTAGTAATTACAAAGGCTCTTAGCAGGCATATATAATAAATAATTACCCAGGTCCTCGGCCATAGCATAATTCATTCTTCCCTCCACATGTACTGTGATTGAAGTCACATGGTAATCCAGTGTCTATACAAAATGCTCCAAGCACATTTGGACTAACATCTCCACAATTTGATTGGCAAAATGCAGATACAAATCTAGGTTTATCAACCTTCTTATGAGCACCTCTCACACGATTAGCAACACTCGAAGTTTTGGTTGCTGGTCTACCAGAAGAAGACTGGAAGGAGGTAGCAATTTCCAGTAATTCATACTCTGCACCAATGAATTCTAAATGAGAATATAAATATTATTCATTTGTTATTTCGAGATGTCTTTCTATTGCTGACGGAGTTACATAACATCAATCATACAAAGTAAGGCACCATTCGTTCAATAGATTGCTCAGTTTGCTATAGCCTGCATATTTCATCTTTCTCTCTCTATTTAATTAGGATGTTTATCTTGTTTCTTAGATCTGTGTTGGAAAAGAATTGGAAAATTTCAACAATGGATGCATTACATCAAAAGACAAAGTATACGGATCTTACTATTATTCTGAAAGCTAGGAACTATATTTGAGAGTTTTCGAGGCAAACCACCATCTTCAAATACAGCAGAATCCACTCTTTCATAACCTTTTTGCTCAAACCAGTCTTCCATGAATCGTGCGGCAGCACCTTTATTATCCCCACTAATTAATGAGTTTGTACGACTCATTGATGTTCCATGAGTAGGAAACCAATTGAAGCTTCCAACAGGTCCCCATCCATCATCAATAAATTTTAAAAGTGTCATTTCTTTATCAACATTATACTTATACTTTCTTCTCTCTTCAGAAGGATTATTGAGATAAGCACTGGGACTGCGATTTACACCAGCATCTAAGAGTTCTCCTGCAAGTTAAAAATAATCTTCCAATGAGTTATGAGTTATTACCCTCCAAATTCATGTAAAGTTAGGAAAAATGATCGGAAGTAATAATTTTATCTAGTGATTTCATACTAAAACAAAACCAGTACAACAACAGAGATCTAGTATTGAACTTGACCCAGTACCTACCAATTAGAGAAAAAATAAATGAACTTTGTATGCTTCTACTTTATCCCTGCTGTGTGTTTCATATTTATTTCCTCTTTCTTATCATATTTCTAAGTTGGGTATTTGATCAACCAAGCCAGACATATATGGTACAGAATAGCAATTAACAGTAAAGTTTATACACAGAATTAAAAACGAAATTTATGACGAGGTCTTGAAAGAATAACTTCACAAATGTTCCAATTTCAAAATAAAAGAGAAAACTCCAATTCACCCTCCAACTTAAGGTCATGTGCTTTTTTGTCATCAAACTTTAAGAACATACAACACAAAATGTAAAACTAGAATCGATTCCTGTAGTTTTGCATCTTTTCTGAAACGATTAAACAGTATGCACAAGCACAACTAGCATCTGTGATAAATAAATTGATATAAAAGCTGTGTATATGGGATTGCATGCTTGTACCTGTGTATAGGAGCCTAGGGAGGAAGAAAGTATGCAAATTTTATCCCTTACCCTTATTGACAAATATTGATCCTGGGCGGAGATTTTCGTGGGCTTGGATAATGCATTTCTCAATGCCATCGACCATAACATCAAAGGACTGACGCACAAATCCAAAAGAGGTTATAATGTACACGACATATTGAAGATAACCCCCAGGACCAGCATGAGTATGAATGCCACTAATGGCTACATTATTTTCAGTATATAGATCACCGTACCTGTCAAACAGAATGAAAATAATGCTTCAATCACACAACTATTGAGATCAAAATACTTTACTAGGACTTGATTCATCTAAAGCAAATAAATAAAATGTCAGATTTTGACTTAAAATTAATTGATATTAAATGAAGTTGTCCACCAAATATAAGTCTCATTTTAAGAATTGAGGTAGATAATATAGAACTTATTTCACATATAAAATAAGCAATTTCCAAATTTTGATGAAGAAATCAACAATTGATATTCTAATACAATCATGATCTGTTATGTATGTGCAGGTAATATCAACCTTTTTTTTTCTCTCATGAATGATTAAGATTGCTTATTATACTCTCTATATTAAATTGCTCAATTTAGAGGATCTAGATCCATTTTCCCAAGATACCACAGTAACTCTTGATGACTGAAACTAGTCACTGCCAGTACCTTGCTTTTAACCTCTCAATTACTTTGATTTTCACAATCTGTGAAGCCATGCAAGCATCAAGGTTCACAAACACTACCCGGTTACCCTTTGGCTCTGCAACAATGAAAGCCCGAGCCCTTAGCCTGAAGTGAATTCCGGAAGCAATTTGCCCTGTGTTAGCATACCCCATCATGTTAACATCAGCAGCAGGGCCTGTAATGTCATAGCTTCCAAGACCAACCAAGTAGTCAGAACTAGAACACACAACATCACTTTCCAGTAGCAGCAGGAGTAAGAAAAGTGTCCAAACTCGCATATCTGCACATGCCCTCCTAACATTCAGACGATAAAAGGAAGGAAACTCCATCCCACACTCAAGTTCAAAGCAAAAATCACCAATTTTCCAAGCTTAGCAAGTTCTTCTCATTCCCCTTCACCAAAACACACCCACAAACGAAACTTTCAGTCATCTTAACAATAAAACATGAATCAAAATTGAAATTCCAGACCTAACTATGCTACGATCAATATCAAAACTCAATAATCGATCACACCTTCATAATCAATCATAAAAAGATAATATTTCGAAATTATATAGGGTAACAATAATAAAGGAGAAAAACAAAACTTTTCTCACCGCCCAGAGAAAAAAAAAAACAGCTGACTTTTTTACATGAGGATAAACTTGGGCAAGTAGTAAAAGATATGCAGTCCACTCTAGAAACTATTGATTACATGGAAAGTGAACCAGAAAATGTGTATGTGTGTGATGCATGATCGACTCCCTCAAAATCGATTAAAATTGCACAATCAATCATAAAAAAAATTACAATTTCAAAATTATATAGGTTAACGATAAAAGAAGATAAATCTTTTCTCACCACACAGATATAAAAGCAGACAACTTTATATGAAGAAAAACGTGGGGTAGTAGCATAAGCTCTATATCCGGCGCACTTTGAAACTATTGATTACCCAGAGAGCAACCCAGAAAATATTGGTGTCTGTGTGTGAATGCGAGAGAGAGAGAGAGGGTCTAATGGAGTAAAAGCAACGAAAAAGAGTGGAAGGAAAAGTTACAGAAGTAGTAACACGACTTGTTGGAAGCAACTGCAAGTACCAACTGCCATGACCTTGAGAAGACACGAATGGGTAATTTCCGTATGAAATTTGAAGTTTCCCACTTTGACATTATTACTAAATAAACAAAATAAGCTTGTTACAAAAACAAATAAAACATTGATTTTCTTGGTCCTAAATGCGGAGATTTTACGATTCCATTCAACCTAGGATCCTCTGCATGAGAAACATACAACAACACACGGTCCCTTTTGTCAAATTTGGGCTTAGCCTAGTTGAAATTGTTTGAAACAAGGTTACCTGCATAATGCTTAGTGTTTGCGATAAAATCAAATACTAATCACCTAGTGATTATAAAGTTGATCTGTGTACTAAAATTTGTTAACTAAAAAATGGTTATGTTAGTTAAAGTATTTCTGCATGAAACTTTTAAGTTCAAATTTTACATATTACTGTTGAAAAATAATTACTAAAGTTGTGGGTTTGTATTTTTAATATTTTGAGTGATATTATTGAACTTTACTTGCTAAAGAAATAGAGCTTTATGGATGTATAAGAAAAAGATAATGGAAATTATTGATGGAACAGAATCCACTAATCAAACTTTGAAGCATTGTCACAATGGTTTATAAAATTAGAATAATTGTTCTTTTAGTGGAAAAATAAAAATTAGAAGAATATTAAAACAATATCTAAAATTAAATTTGTTTTCATTTTAATATCTAACATGTATAAATAATTATGATTATGATTATAGATTATTAATTTTTTAATTTGTTAGATGAACCCTCTATTTTTATCATTATTGAGTATCACTAAATCAATTAAAAATAATATATATTATCATATTTTTATCAAATGCATATAAAATAAATTTATTGAAATTATAAAATACCTTATATTAAAAATATTTTTTTAATTATGTCTTATAATAGAAATCAGAAAAATATTGTTTTAATATATATTTAATTAAATTAAGACTTAATGATTTATTTTATCCTATAATTTGTTTATTTTGTTTAGTCTTATTATTATTAAAAAGCCTATAATTATTACAAACCTGACATTGTTATTGAAGAAGTGATAGTTGAGAAATAATTGAGGAGAAACATTTATAGGATTTGGTGGAGGCATTCTTCTTCAATGGTTGAGGTAGGAGGCAATGGCTATGGTGTGGAACTTCAAACCAGAAGAAAGAAGATAGAATGAAGCACCATGTAAGCAACATTCCAACATCTTGAATTAGAAGATGGAGAGAAGGAGATAAATCAGAGAAAGACAAAAAGACAAAGAGAATATATATATATATGAACCATTAACTTAAAAAAATATATGGAAAAAAAGAAAATATATTTCAATTCTCTACTCAAATAGACAAGAATGCTAGCTTATGATTAGGGTTTCATGAAAAGTCTTGTTAAAAATTTAATGAATTAATAACATAAAAAAAAGTTGGAAAATTTAATAGCAAAATATAAACTTAAATTAAATAGTAAAATTCATGCAATAGTAATGATTGAGTAATAACTGTGCAATTAAACTAAATGTTTATATAATTCTAAAACTAATAATAATAATATATTATTATCATTGATCAATGGATTAATTATTAAATAAATTGGGTCTTTTTTATATAACTATTAATATAGAGGATTATTTTTATAATCATCATTTGGTATACACAATTTTCTTATAATTTTATTTTTACTGTTTTATAATTTTTTTAATGTTTTTTTACACAATTTTTTTATAATTTTAACTTTAATATTTTGAAATCATTTGATAAAAAAAATAATTATATTAATTCTTTTTTATTAGGTCAGAAATATGAATACAAAGGCACATTAACACCTATTTCCATCAGTGTTTTTTACCCATTTGGGTATATCATTAGATAACTTAAATAGTTTTTATCATAAAAAATTACATTTGTATTTAGTAGCATGATATATTTTTGTTATTCTTATTATTAAAAAATATTTTTTTTATTACTTTAATGAAACATGATTATATATGTATAAAACAAGCTTATATTCGACTTTTCAGTAGACCATATGGGTTGAAAGTAAACGTCCAAAAATCTAGGTTTCTTGCTTCCAAATTATTTTATAATTAGGTTTTTAATTATGTATTTTTTTAGTTAATTTTTTAATTAAGTCTCTAATATGTTAAAAACTGTAACAAATTATAATTTTCTACTCATTTTAATCTGCTCAAAAATTAACTCCAAAACTCAGCAGGTTAAAAAAAACAAAAAAAAAACTCAGCGGGTAAAGAAAAGGGTTTTAGTTTTTTCAAGGTTAAGTTTTTATATGGTCACCACCAACCAGTAAGGTATCAGTTTCACAACCTTACTCTCGCAAACCCTCAAAACCCTAATTAACCCCTTATTCTTCATCCGTCTTCCCCACCGCCACTACCATGGCGGAGCTGAAACTCTCTGAGACCCGCGACCTCACCCGCATCGAGCGCGTGGGCGCGCATTCCCATATCCGAGGCCTTGGCCTCGACTCCTCCCTCGAGCCGCGCGACGTCTCCGAGGGCATGGTTGGTCAGACCGCCGCCCGCAAGGCCGCCGGTGTCATCCTTCGCATGATTAAAGACGGCAAGATCGCTGGCCGCGCCGTCCTCCTCGCCGGCCAGCCTGGCACCGGCAAGACTGCCATCGCCATGGGCATGGCCAAGTCCCTTGGCCTCGAAACCCCCTTCGCCATGATCGCCGCCAGCGAAATCTTCTCCCTTGAGATGTCCAAGACCGAGGCGCTCACCCAGGCGTTTCGCAAGGCCATCGGCGTGCGCATAAAAGAGGAGACTGAGGTCATCGAGGGCGAGGTCGTCGAGGTCCAGATAGACCGCCCCGCGGTTGCCGGTGCCGCCGCCAAGACCGGGAAGCTCACGCTGAAAACCACCGAAATGGAGACCGTTTACGACCTCGGCGCGAAGATGATTGAGGCGCTGGGGAAGGAGAAGGTGAGCAGTGGCGATGTTATCGCGATTGATAAGGCTTCCGGGAAGATTACCAAGCTTGGGAGGTCGTTTTCTAGGTCGAGGGACTTCGACGCTATGGGGCCGCAGGTGAAGTTCGTGCAGTGCCCTGACGGAGAGTTGCAGAAGAGGAAGGAGGTCGTGCATTGCGTCACTCTTCATGAGATTGATGTTATCAATAGCAGGTTGCTCGTATTCCCTTTTTGCTTTTCTTTTTAGGTTTTTCAGAATTTCTTGATTTGGTTAACTAGTTAGTAGTTAATAGTTGTAGTTCGGGCTGGCTATGAACTGAACCAATTTGAAATTTGTTCGATGTGTTGATCTTGGTTCATGATCCAAATAAGCTGAACTCGAGTTGAGAATTGAGTTAGTTAAGTACATGAGCTAAATTTGAGTTTTTTATAGTTCAGTTTATGAATAGAGTTCACGAGCTTGAATCGAGTCAAGTGATATGGAGAAGAGGTCTCATATTGAATTAGAGTTGAGCTACGTGCCAAACAAATTCTTATCACGTTGGGTTAAACTTGACATGATTCATTTTCAACCCTAGTCAAAGTCATGGTTTATTTCTTGCTGTTGTGAAAAATTAAGGGCAAATGTGGCAACAATTGCAGTTGCACCCAAAAAAACAATTTTTATCATGTTGGGTACAACTTGACTCATTTTCAACCCTATTCAAGATTTTATTTCTTCATGTTGTGAAATATTAATGGCAAAATTGCAGTTGCGTTCGGGTTGTGGATGCCCAAAAAAGTTCCTGTTGCCAAAGAAATGGTGATGGCAGACCATGTTTTAAACCCTGGCCAAGGTCTTAGAAAAAGCTTATAACTTCAATTTTGATTGCAACTTCAAGATTTTCTGGTCTTCAAAGTCACATTTTTTGGAAATTTCCCACAATATCAAGCAATTCAATGAATCTGTGACCTAAGTTGTGTCTAGTTTTGTGACAACTTTCTGGCATTGTAGGATATATTTCAGTCAAATGTGCCAGATGTGGTCGTGGATTTCCCAAAAATCTCGGCTTTGAGGCTAAAATTGGGGTTGCTATCGGGTTTTTAAAACCCTTGGTTATAGTTTGAGTAATAATTTATAATCTAGGCAGTGACTACGTCATGGGGCTCTGGGGAATTCTTGGAACTAGTCGCCGTTGTTAATCCAAACATGCATGTCAAAAATATTGCTATGTGCCTTTAATTTTAAATTGGTAGATAGGCCTATGCATTTTTGTGTGTTTTTCATCTCTTTGATTCCCAGTTGAATGATACTTGAGCTGGATTGGAATGTTCAATAAAAAAAATGTGAGGATATCAGTGATTCTGATGAGTGGTGTGTGGTGTGTGGTGTGGAAGCATACTTGGAATTGTAGAGTTGTCAAGGGGGAAATGGATGAGTTTTGTTTGGGGATGGGGATCATTATATCCTCGCTGAAGCAAATCCATTATTCTCTTTAGTTTAAGAGTTTGTGTTTAGTGAAATTGGTAGTGAAAGCTTTGATTCACAAGTGAAAGCCATTGTCCACCAAGTTTTAATATATTCTGAACTGATAGAAGCTTTTGATTAAGTTTTCCAACTTATCTATATGACATTATGAGCTGTTTACCTCCTTTGTCGTTGAAGGATATATACCTGTTAAGTAGGCTTCTAAATTGCCTTACAGGTTTACATTTTTGTTCTTACTACATCTAATTCTGTTATGTTAATTTCAGAACACAGGGATTTCTGGCCCTTTTCACTGGCGATACAGGTGAAATTCGTGCAGAAGTCAGAGAGCAAATTGACACAAAAGTGGCAGAGTGGAGAGAAGAAGGAAAGGCAGAGATTGTGCCTGGTGTTCTTTTCATTGATGAGGTGCACATGCTTGACATAGAGTGTTTTTCATTCCTCAATCGGGCTCTGGAGAATGAGATGGCTCCCATATTAGTTGTTGCTACCAACAGAGGCATCACAACTATTAGAGGCACGAATTACAAATCTCCACACGGGATTCCCATTGATCTGTTGGATCGACTACTCATCATCTCTACTCAACCTTACACAGAGGATGAAATTCGCAAGATTCTGGATATCAGATGTCAAGAGGAAGAAGTAGAAATGAGTGAAGGTGCAAAGCATTTGTTAACCAAAATAGGCGTAGAAACATCCTTGAGATATGCTATTCATCTAATCACAGCAGCTGCATTGGCATGCCAAAAGCGAAAGGGAAAGACAGTGGAGTTGGAAGATATAAATCGGGTTTACAATCTGTTTTTGGATGTCAAAAGATCAAC
Source organism: Macrotyloma uniflorum (assembly GCA_016859785.1). Taxonomy (NCBI): domain Eukaryota; kingdom Viridiplantae; phylum Streptophyta; class Magnoliopsida; order Fabales; family Fabaceae; genus Macrotyloma; species Macrotyloma uniflorum. The sequence goes on from BDMB01000028.1 coordinate 2,488,350, forward strand.
GCAGTACCTAATGGAGTATCAAAGTCAATACATGTTCAGTGATACAGGAGACGCTGATGAAGATGAAAACAATGCCATGGCCGCGTAGATTTACAAACATCATCTAGAGAGTGTGTAAGTACCTTAGTGTTTGTACAAGTTGCAGCTATTTGTTCTATCTGGTTGGTCTATGCACTTCAATTGTGTTTGATACAGATCACTAGAAGTTTTCAGTGATTGAACACTGCTCAGGAGTTTGCAACTTGTATATTATGAACATGAGAAGCTATACCCAATTTCTGTTACTACTGAGCATCTCCTCCCTCATTTTTTTTTTCTGTATGAACGAATCATCAACAGAGAGTTGCTTTGAAAGTAATTTTTTGGACATGGTTTACGTTAAGCAGTCAAAATGTGACAGGTGGTTAGGACAAAGTTATATGCCGTTTCTTGGATGTATTTGTACTGTTGTCTTATTAAATTAGAATTGGAGGTTTATTTGGTGTTGTTATCCTGTTAAATTATAAATTGAGATTTATATTGAAAATTCACACAATAAATCACGAAATAATGGTTATTGAGATAAAGTTGTAATTATGATTATAAAATATTTTTTTAAGGAATTGCATCGAAGTTTTAGTGTATGATGGAAATGCATTTTAGTTTGTTAAATCATATATAAAAATTGCTAGTACCATTTGCGGCATACCATACCATTTTAGTCTCAATTCAATGCTCGTTTTACAATTATGAATATCTGGTGTCTGAATATGGAGCAAGTAAAACGTAGTTTAGTTTATGGTTATACTGTAAGCAATTTGCTTTCAACTTTTAAAAAGGACCTCTTTTGTTGTTTTCTTCTACAATTTTTGCCTGTACAAAATTAAATTTTTAGGGGATGAAATTATTCAAAACTTAAATTGGTATGGTAAACTTGTTATCAAAGTTATATAAACATACACGTTCAGAGACCAAAACAAGATACTCTGATGACCAATATTTGGAAAAAGTTTCATTCAATAAAATCTTAGTTTAGTTCAATCCCACAATATTCCTTCACCATTTATCAGAAACTGTAAACAGACGTCTTGAAGGTTTGAAACAGCAAACAAAACACACCCTGTACTCTTACGTTTTGGCCCCAGGAGGATGGAATGAAAAACAACTACAAGTGGAATTACCAAATGTTGAAGTAAACGCAAAGTGATAGACGTAGTATACATTTTTTTCTCAATTTGGTTTTACCCTTTTATTTGATTGAAAGCAAATCATTGAGGAATATCAAGTCAACAGTGGATTTTTGAAGCTTTTGATTCATAACCATAATGATTCTTTTCTGAATAAAATTACAGTGTTAATGTTATTGGTAGGTATTATTTGAACAATATCTAGTTTTTAGCCACTTATATTTTTTTAATATATTTATTGCAAATGCATATACCACATATGCAACATTTATCTTGCGTATCTAAGCCATAAAGATTAGCTTGTATATTGAACTGATTTTGTTCTCTTCCTCTTTCAGTAACACAATTTAAAATTCTAAATATACCAGTGGTGGCTTTGGGGAATTTGTGTTAGTATCAGTTCTTTATACATGTATTATAAATCTCAAAGTTTTAAGGATATTTTTTTATATTGCTTATCAGAATTTGTGTTAGTATCAGCTTTTTATGTGGGAATAACTTGTTCTTTGTCGAAATCTACCCCAATATGCTTCTAGTCTTAGTCAAAAGGATGGCAAAGTGATACAAAATATAATATTTTTCAATAATATGTGACTAAATGATGAAGGATACTATTTAAAAGGAAATGCTCATGACCATTAAGTTGTGGGGTAAAGGGTAGAATTTATTAATTGAGATACACAAAAGTGTAAGTGGTGGTAAAGACAAAACTAAAGATTTTACAGATTAAAGTTAACTCGAAGGATTTTTAAAACTATTATATTTAAAATGAAAGTGACATTCTTTTTGGTCATTGCTGTTTGAGCACAGCCAAGTAAAAAAAAAAACACCCATTTAATTGGGCTTTTCTAGTCAATAATTTCTCTGCTTAAATAATCATTTTAGGAAATTTATGTTTGTAATCTAACTTAATATTATATATTAAATATAATTTTTGTTACCTTTACCATAAACATATTGCTATACTAAAAGTAAAATTTTATTAGGAGTATCTTCAATTAAAGTTGTTTATTAATAAAAACATTATTTTATTATAATCATATAAATTAGTTATTCAAAATTAAAATTGAAGAAAATTTCTTATATCATTTTAATATAATCATATAAATTTATCACTTCACATATAATCAAATTAATAATTTTTGTAAGAATATTAACGAATTTGATTCATATTTTCAAAAATTATTTTTGTTAAAAAATAACACAAACACTTATCAAGTATATGCCAAATAATCCATATTTTCAAGCTATAATCACGAATTAGAAAAAGATAAATTATTTATTAAAATATAGATAAATATTTTGTTATTATATTTTAGATAACAAAATATATTTATATATTAAGATATATATAAATATTTTCCTCAATTAATCTTATTTATTAACTTAAAAATATATAGAATATAGAAATAGTCAATTTAACCAATAATATCAAAATTAATATATATTAAGATATAAAATATATATAAATATATTTTTTTATCTAAAATATAATAAAAAATATTTATATATATCTTAATATTATTTTTTTTCTTAAAACATTTATTTTAATTCTATTTCAAAAAACCATTTTTGGTTGAAAAAAATACATTACTCCCAGTCAAATCCGTGTCTATGTGAAGAGAACGATAAAACATTTTTCTTAAAAAAAAAATTAATAAAAATAAAATAAAATAAAATTTCAGAAATTAAAAAAAAAAAGTCTTGGGTAATAAACAAACCTAAAAATTTAAAACATAGTGGATTTTAATTTAAAGTGAAAAATCAATTAACCAAACCAAATTGTGTAGTTGGCATCAACAAACCTCACAATCTGAAAGTGCTCATATAAAATAATATTATATATAAAATAAAATAAAATAAAATAAAATAAAAAACAAAAGGCTCTTTTGCTCTCGCTTCTTTCTTTTCTCTCTCTCTCTCCCATCCTATTGTAAGTTAGCATCTCCTCCGTCTTGCACGACCTTCCGCCACGGTCTCCGTCGCCGTCGCCGCCTACATCCGCCGTATCCATGCCAACGCCGTCCTCTTCTTCTGCCACGGGCCTCTCATCATCCGATCCGATCCTCGACCGCCTCGCCTCCTCCGATGGTGCGGTGAAATTCAGAGCCATCCGCGAGGTGAAGAACCACATCATCGGAAACCGAACCAAGAAGCTCTCCTACATCAAGCTCGGCGCCGTCCCCTCAGTCGCCGCCGCGCTCGCCGACTCCGACCCCAACCTCATTGTCCAGTCCGCCGCCGCGCTCGGAAGCTTCGCCTGCGGCGTAGACGCCGGCGTCCGCGCCGTCCTGGACGCCGGAGCTTTTCCTCGCTTGATCGGACTCCTCTCCGCTCCTGACGAGAAGGTTTATTCATATATTCAACCGTTTACAACCGTTTTTTTACACTTTTTTAATGTTTGGTTTGTCGGACAATTGATTCGTGCTGTAATCAGTGAGCTACTGGATTAAGTTTTAGAACGAAATTGAAATGTGGATTGTTTGATTCATAATTTGTTAGGTTTTCTTTGTCGTAATCCAATGAAACTGGAAATTATAACTGACTGTTACGGTTTTATTTCATTTCGAAGTAGTTAATCTCTCTGCCAAGTGCTTCTTTGGAATTCAATTAAATTTTCTGGAGATTAATTTTGGTTTTGGTGATGTAATCTATGCTTTCTAGTTCTTGTTCACTGCTATAAATTTTTATTGTTTTATTTATTTATATATTTACTTCCTCCGAGTGACTATTAAGTAGGCATGATGTCTATGAATTACTCGATATTTCTGTTTTAGTGTTGAGTTATTGATGTATTCAATCCTGTTATTGAGATTGGGTTTACTTGTTTGTAAATCGGCTTTGCTCTGGTGAGAACAATGCCGGCTTAGAAGTCTGGAGGTCAGGTGACCTCCAGAACAGGTGTATTACTTGTGTGGTCAGGCCGCCGAGAAGAACTTTTCCATTTCTTTCCAGTGAATTTGAGATTTAGAATTAGGAAAATGTGGAGAGGTAATGGAAATGGAGCAAAAGTTGAAGCAGTGGAGTGATGGCAATAGCTGGAAAGATATAAATACAAAATGTTGACTTCATTATTTGATTTTTTTTTTTCTTTTTTAATGCTATTGTCATTTGGAATGCCATTTAATAGCCTGTTCTCTCCTTCTTATCAGGTTGTGGATGCTGCTGCTCGTTCTTTACGAATGATTTATCAATCAAAACTAGCTCCAAAGTATGATTTCTTTCAAGAGGAAAACATGCAATTTCTTCTTTCATTATTGAAAAGTGAGAATGAAAATCTTACTGGGCTAGGTGCAGGCATTGTTATTCATTCTTGCAAGACAATTGGGGAACAAAATATATTATGTCACACCGGTGTTTTAGAGAAACTTACTAGTCTTCTTGATGGTTCTCTAAGTCAGCGAGATGCTAGTCTAGAGTCCTTAGCTGCAATTATTAGAGACAACCCGGCAGCTGTCTCTAACTTTGTGGAACTTCGTTGTGGAAGAGCTTTACGTTCTGTTACTGAATTAACTAAAGACAAATATCCCCGAACCAGGTTACTAGCCTGCTTGTGCTTGATTTCTGTGAAGAATTCTTCAACATGCTATCTCCAAGACATAGGAATCAAAACCAAATTGGTATACATTTTGCTTGAGCTCCTTGATGATTCTGGTCAAGTTGGAGATGAAGCTTCTTTTGCTTTCTCAAGTTTAATTGCAGAGAAGGAAGATTTGCAGAAGTTAGCGTTTGAGGCAAATGCTATTAATAAGTTCAACTGCCTTTTGCAAAAGCATCCCATACAACCTAAAAGGCTTGAAGGGGTATTTCTGGCCTTGGCTGATCTTTGCTCAAAATTGGAGTGCTGCAGGTCTAGTTTTCTTTCATTGCAGGTCTGTTGCTTGTGTCCATGTTTTTGTTTTTGAACACATGCATGATTACCTTCATTACTGCAAAATTGAGACATGAAATTTATGAAGAAAAAGCTTCACTAAGCCATTTTTATAGTCATTCGTTATATAGCACCATAGGCAAGGGTGCTCGCAAGGATGAAAGGTAACTGGTGTATGATTGGAGAAGTGTTATAGACTCTGATGCACCAATATGTGGTTTTTGCCCCCTATCAGTATTGGATACGTGTTCAGCAATGTTTGGATACGGGATAGATATATCCCATTAGTATGCATTCTCTTTTTATTTAAAAAATAAATATTAAAATACCAGATACGTTGAGATAAAACTGGACACATGATTTTTTGAAGATATATTATTTGCTGATGTGGGACTTACTTGTGCTAGTTGTTGAAACAAGCTCAGCTACACATGTTTGATAGAAAACGTAGAGTCTTAAGGGAACAGACTGTGGTTGCAGTGGGGTGTCCCTGTACACACAGGCGACACAATGGTTTTTGCCTTTATTCTTGCTTTTAAATTTTACCTTGTTTGCTACTTTTGTCTTTTTAACTGCACTAATGCAACCGAAAGCTTTATTTCATTTTCAAAACTAACATTTTAATATTTATATCAATAAAGCTTTTATAACTTTATATTTCTTTTTTGTCCTTTTCTGCACTGCACCAAAATTACCAAAAATTGTATTAGAATTATACTTTTATGTTAATATTTGTTCTTAATAACGTTAATAAATTTTTATGTTATTATTATATTAACTATCATGATGTAAAATATATATTTCATAGTTACATAATACAATCTTATTTTTATTTTTGCCCTAAAGTTGTATTGTTATATTTATCCTAAATATGTATTGTTACAATTTTTATTTTATTTTTAGTAATATTTAGAAGTAAAAAATATATTTTTAATTTAGATCATAGTTATTTGTAATTCCTATTTTAGATAAAAAAATATTTTTAGTTTAAATATTTTGATACATATCGTATCATATTCTATATTTTAAAAAATTAACATATTTTGTATTCGATATACGGTATATCCATTCATCATAAGTTATAGATAATGTGGCAGGATGGAAATTAAGAATCCTGAAACTAATAGGCTTGCTAATAAGAGTCCTGATGTGTTTTTTCTTTATTGTAGTAACATCTCAATTTTTTTCATTTTGTCCACGTACCAGTATGTTTACATGCAGTTTCTTGCACGTCTATATATGCTGCACGTGTATGAGGATTTTACATGTAACTATGCTTTTTCTGATATTTTCAGATGTAAAGTATTTCAGCCGAAGCAACTTATTAGAGATGACATTTTCATTCTTTTTCCTACCATTAATTTGATTGATTACCTTGCAAGTTGCAAATAAATAACTAATTTTGACATTGTATCCCAAAGTCTGCCATAAACAACAACAAAACCTTATCCCACTAGGGTGAATCCCAAAATCTGCCATAAAGATGGAAATTGTTGCACCCCTATAAATGGACTGTTGACAAAGTGTTGTGGTGCCTGCATTAATAATATTTGGTGATTTTTGGACATTTATTGTCGTCTAAAGTATGTTTTATACTACCCCATGTTCCTATATATGAACATGTTTGAATCAGTGCTAAGCTGTATTTCTTCCTGATAGATGACTAGAGCCAATTCTGGTGTTTCTTCTCAATCTGAATGGATGAAGTTATAGTAAGGCTTGCACCAATTTCGTATGGATGAAGTTATAATATAGGCTTGCACCAGTAAATTATGCTTTCAAATCCCAAGTCCACTTTCAACTTCTAATACACTTTTGTGATACAGGTCTTGAACCTAGTAATTGATGCCTTAAGTCATGAGGATCCCAGTGTTCGCACTGCAGCTTGCATTTGCTTGAAAAGTGTCTCTCGCTCAATCAAGGTATGTATGTAACATGGATGATATCTTGCTCTTGAAATGTATTATGCTATTGCTATGTGCAGTTTAATTCTTATAAAACTCTGTTCAGAATTTGAGTGCAGGTCGATTTATGAATGAAAGGGTTGTTTTTCCTTTGGTTCAGCTTCTCTCTGATCTTTCTACTTCTGTCCAGGTATTTTGGATGTATCTATAATTTTCATTTTTCTGATTATCCTTTCTAGATTTGGAAAAGGAACGTCCCTATCATACTAAAGGATGAAGTTCTGAAATTTAGAAATTGTGGGGTACAGAGCGAAAGAAATAATTAATATACATCTGTTACTCATAATTTAGCTATCTCTATGCTATTGTGATGATAATTCTGACGCTAATCTCCATTGATCTAAATTTGAAACATTTATGCTCCATACATGAAAAAGGCTGTTACTAGAAACACTAGCATGTTGATGGACAAATTCACATGATTTAGCGCTGAAATTGTTATATCTCATTAAATGAGTTGTCTCAAGGGGATAACATGCTGTTCTATTGCTAATCATATTATAAGATTACCTGTTATTTCACCCATTTTGTATCTTGGACTTGCATGATATGAGGTTATCACAAGGGCCATAAAATTTGTTGGGAGGCTTGACTTAACATTAATTAGACTCAAGTCATAGATCATAATGTTCACTTTCCCAAACACTTTTTGTTGGCAAAAATATTTTGATTAATTGTAATTTAACATACGTGGCCTCATAAATTTTGTTGAAGTTTAGTAAGATGATCCTTTTCTGTTTTATCTTCCAGGTTGCAGCCCTTGGTGCCATCAGCAATATAGTGGTTGACTTTTTGCCGCATAAATCAACATTCATACAATGTGGGGGCATTAAGGAGCTTGTGCAATTGACCAAGTCGATGGATTCATCTTTAAGGTTAAATGCTGTATGGGCATTGAGGAACATGGTATTCCTTGCAGACACGATATGCAAAGAAGGAATTTTCTTGGAGTTAACAGCATCTTCTATGGCTAGCCTTATTTGTGGTATTTATTGACACTTCATATTTTTTGTTATATTGGTATATTTCCAAATAAGTTGCCGTTGATTTATGAGTATAACTTGCAGATCCTGAACCTTCTGTTCAAGAACAAGCTCTAGCCCTTGTTCGCAATTTTGTTGATGGATGTCTGTACTCTGTTGAACATGCTTTTGCTGAAGATGGGATCATACTAGATGCTGTTGGAAGACAATTACAAAAATCTTCTAAAATTGAAATTGGGATACAGGTTGGAATTAACTTCTGAAATGAATTATTTTTGTATAGAATGATGGTATAGATTTCCACACTGTACAATCATTCTCGAGTTGTTTATTTATTATATGCCTTTTGGTTTTGTTTTCCATGCAGGGGATGTATATTCTCAGCAATATTGCAAGTGGCAATGAGTTTCATAAGGAAGCAGTTATGCAGCTACTCTTCCCTCAAAATGAGAATGGGTCTCACTCTTTCTTCGAGCAGTTTTTGCAGAGTCATGACAGCCGCTTACGCACAGCTGCAGTGTGGGTTGTAGTAAACCTCACTTTTCCTGCTAGTCCTGGTGCATTTGGCCGGATTGTAAATCTGCGTAGTTTTGGCATTATTTCTCGAATAAAGAAGATGGTCAATGATTCTTGCATGGATGTGAAGGTCCTTTAATCTTCATCCTGAATTTTTATGTTCTCTACTATTAAGTAGTTGGTTTGTAAATGTTCTTCTGTTAATGCAGCTTCGTGCCAGACTTGCACTTGGGCAGATTATTACTTTTGGTGATAGCTAAGTGCAATAAAATCCTCTGTTCCAAGTCCTTTGGCTAAGAACAAAGTCAAGATAAGGGATATTAGAATTTTATTTCTCATGTGTTCTTTATTATACAATGTGGTCTCCTGCCTTCTGCATCAGCTTTCAATATGGTATGTTTCAATTAATGTTCTACAATGTTTTTGTTTCTGCTTTTCACTTAACATTGTTTGCCATACCTGGCACTAGTTTACCATTATTATATGTTTCTCCTGAAGTTTCTTGACTAGATGGTATTGCTATTCTAATGCATCAAATTGCACTTTTTTTTCTTCTTGTCTTTCCTTTGCAGGTCTATCAATATGCTTTAGTTTATCGTTGAGTAAACTCTTAAGTTGGTCTTCCATAGATTCCAGTGTGACCTCATAAGCTGACCAAAGATTTTTGTCCACAAAAGATCGAAATGTCACCACATGACAAACTGTTATACAAAAAAGACGGATTTGGTTACTGCTTTATATTTTTTAATAGATTGATTGGGTGACAAGAATCTTTAGAGGACTAATGTGGTAACACATTAATCTTTTGAGAACCAATGTAAGGGTTTACTCTTTCTTCTAACCAGTCAGAGCAGTGTGAGAGCTTTTTTGTGGTTCTGTAAGCACTCCTGGCCAGGTTACCCTCAAAATCTCATTTTTCTTCCTCGTGTACAATATGTATTACTTTTTTGTAAATCAGATGATCATAGACTCATAGTTACAGGCTTTAGTGTTGTAAGATATGAGTAGTAAATGTCAATTAGAACCGAGTTTTTCAATTTAATTTTGGTTATATTGACAAATAGCAGAATTGTTTGTTTCTGGTATTAATGCATGTATGCCATGTAATTTTCATTTTCTTGGTTTTTGTTTATGAATTCCTTGATCTTTTGTTAATAAAGCTGGTGAATGTTATATGGCCAAACTTTGTATGAGAACAATTTTTAAAGAAAAGTTCATAAATATTTATGGGGGGATGACCATGACTATGATGATGGTGATCATGATTCATGGTGGTAGTGGTTATATTTGGTGAGGAAGCTGCGACAAGTTATGAACGGTAAGTCTTTTTCTTTTTTCTTTATTTTCACTTTTTGCATTCTCTTCTTGAAATTTGAAATAAGGCACCCACCCACATTCTCCATCCCACGATTTTACATCCCAATAAACTGTCAGTTGCATGCACATGACATTTGCAGATGCAGATAACAAATTGGCCATTGACTTTGAGAATGAAGCCTCTTTTCAGCCACTGCCAAAAATGCAGAATGAGCAACTTTGTTCATTCATTTTTATTTTTTTTTGTGTTCTTCATGTTGTCTCGACATACATATTTTTAGGACTGTTAAATACCCAAATTTAGCTTCCTGAAATGTTGTCTATAAAAAATGGGTTGTATTTTGAGTTTCGTTTTTGTTCTTTTTTTTTTTTTTTCAGTTTCTTTTTATGATCTAAGTTTATGCCATTGACACGAAAGTTTGTAATCGATCCATTGACACGAATAGAATTATAAAAAATGACTAAATGGAACTCTCATTTTTTATGACATTAATTACAAGTAATTATTATGATAGATTTGTTAATGGTCCATCAGTGATAGGTGATGGTATGAATTGGGATGTGATGGAAAAATCATGTTGCATTTGACATCGAAAATTTATACTATTTAAAAAAAATTGAAAAAAAAAACTAGGTAGATAATTTTATTTGAGAAACTTCAAAAGTTTAATCCACAATTTACTTATTAATGATAACAAAACATACTCATCCTGCCATACTGGAACATGCTTGAGGAGGGTGAGGGTCAGTTGACACATTGAATATGGATTAGATTCACCTTTTAGAACCTTTTATTAATCTATGGAAGTTCTTATCCTGACTGAGGTGACAGTTAATCGAAAATAGTAGTTCTAATTGTCAAATTGATTTGCAGGTTCCAATACCTTCCTAAAAATCTATTTCACAAAAAAAATATTTAAAGAGAGATGGTATATATATAAATCACGAATATTTTATTGGCATATGTGAAAAAAAAATCATGAAAACTTGAAATTTGTTATATTTCTTCTTTTTCTTAGTATTTAGGAGTTTCAAATTGATCTTAATTATTTATGTACTTCAAATAGTGTACATAACATTATTTATAAAGTAATAATATAATTCACCATATAAAAATACTTCAATAAAATAATGAGACTTACTTCCACTTAATATCATATTATTTTTTTCTTTTTTTATATTTAGTGATTTAATTTGTTACTAGATTCAACTTTTTATTAATGTCCATAATTCAATTCATATAAATAAGAAATTTTTTTATTAATAGAATAATTTGTAAATAAAATATTTTTTATTAGATTTTATAGGGTAAAATATTATTTATAATGTTCAATAGTATGCGAAATAAAAACATCTCGAGGAGATTTTTTTTTATTTTATTCTATTTTTACATCTTTTTAATTTATTTGGCACATAAAGATTTGTACGACCCATCAAATCTAATCATTTGTACTTTAAGACATAATAATTTTTCTCTTATAAACTATAATTATCTAGAAGATATTTAGTTTTTGAATAATAAGATTTATACTCAAAATCTAAATATATTTATAATTAAATTTTTGCATAAAAAATAAATTATTTTAATTACATAAACATAGATTTAAAAAAAAAAACTTGATATATATACAGAGAGATAATATATTATTTTCTTTGCAAAATATATATATATATATATATATAGACATTCATTTTATTTAATGAAAATATTAACAATATAAAATTAAATATTAATATTTAAATTTTTTAATGAAAAATAGTTTAAAATAAAAAACTAAAGTATTTAAATTAATAATTGCTTTAAAATAAACATTCTATACAAGAAAAGAAGTATGTAACGTTTCCTTTTATGTGATTTTATATTTATTAGCCAGTTCAATTTTTAACTTTACCATTCACTTTAAATTCAATCAGTTAATTTGGAAGCTGATATGGCTTATGATCTAGCGATAAATAATAGATTGTGTATTTAACAAGCGATATATAATGAATAATGGATTTAACATTCTTACTAAATGCCTAAAATTTCCAACCCCATTGTAAATTCATCTGAAACTAGGGATATATAATGGATTGTGTATTTAACAAGGTACAGTTATATACATAATTTACATAACGTAAAACTGATAATCCTATTCAAGGAAAATGACACAAATGATAATTTTGGAAGCAAAACAGATTGATATTGAAACAAAAAAATATACCTAGATTAGGAAGAGACTCAAGACAGAAAAACTAAAAATGTGAGATGAAGTATCAGCCAATCTTTTCTGTGTTTGTGTCATCTGAGGGCCATATAACTGTCTCCATGAGCCGTTCCCTCATTAACTCCAAGTTTTCATCAGATATTTCTTTGTATATCTCAGCATGATTACATTTCTGCACAAAAATAATATGCATGCAGAATGGTTGTCAAGTTAAGTTCATCATATCTTCACAACTTTCACATGCTTAGTAGTATATATATATATATATATACAATACACAGAGAGATAGTTATTGAATTCTATTACCTTGACCCATTTACCATAAAGGTGAAGCCGAGTTACCATCACTCTTTCAGCAAGTTCTTGTTGCTCCTATCAATTGGGAGAGGAGATACACCACATCATTGACATTGACAAGATGCAACATGTTTTGAAAATTACATCAAGTAAACTTCATGTTATTTGAAACTTGGAAATTATGTCAATAAAATTTGGTGTGATTCTGTAAAGGCATTGAATCTTGACATGAAAGTCAGAGGTATGACAGGGATAGAGCAAGACTAAATAGCATACTCTGGCATGCAAAGTGTAATTGGTCAGAAATTATTCTCTACATTTATATGTTAGGAGGTTCAAGGATGAAAGTATTCAAATAAGTATGTCTGTCAAAACACACCGCATGGCCATTTGACAGTTCTTAAAATTTGGCATAAGCTGAAAATGAACTGAAGTAGCTTGCAATAACAACTCTTTACCTCTATCTGTTAAAATAATAATAATAATAAAAGCAATGTTTTCAAAATAGATTGTTGAAAATCCCACTATCATAGTGATATGGAACTTTCACCTTATGAATTTACTTTCAAGTTTGTAATTCTATATTCTAAGGTGGTATCAAATGAAGAAAATGGATATTATTCTTTCTTTTTTTGTAAAAATGAAGAAACAAATTTTACATTTAGATTAAAGAGCAATGGATATAACATGTATAAAGGAATTAAAGACAAAAGGTACTTCATATTTTGAGTATGGTAATTTGTATGAACTAACTAACTTGGCTCAAAAGACTACCTTTCCAAGGGATCGAATAAAACGTTTCCCATCTCCTGGTTTGTTTGATGCAACAAAACTGCCAACATAGAAACATTATAAACAATTATCAGATTCTAGTTTAATAATGGTACTGAACATTCTTAATCCCTCAACAACCATTATCTAAATATTCAATGAATTCAAGTTATATATACAACATATTCAGGGTGCATTTGGTTTGTTTTTATTTTCAGTTGGCATGTTTTCAAGAATTTTTCAAAGGATATATAATAAAACTAACAAAATGTTTTTTTCACCACTTGGTTCATAACACATCTTGAAATCAAAACCAAATGCAGTCTAAACCTTAGACTTAATAGAAAACATCATTTCAGACTAGAATAATTACATGGACATGTAAATGTTTGTTGAAACATTTTTCCTCGAATTAATAGAAACTTCACTTACTTGTAGAACCACGTATATTTAGGTGGGTTCATCTCATACAACTGATGAAGTACAGTCCTCACAGCCTTGTATGTGAAATAGTTGAGCATTTGCTGTTTCCAAAGATGAGTCAGTTAGATTGCATACAACGTTTAGTGTATTTGTTTCATAGCAGACAAATTGGTCATGATTAAATGTCAGAAAATATCCATATTCTCATTTAATTTAAAACACTCATGATGAGTGAAAACGAGCTTCTTCTTAATTAAGAATGAAAACTGGTTTTATAATTTGTAGTACTACTACTTGCATGAGTTGTTCTTTGATATTTCCTCTGTTACCATGAGCTATATTAGAAGGAAATGATCAATTCCAAAGCAGCATTTTGAGAAAATAAACACATACATGTAGAGGTTGATATTGAAGAAAACCAGAAGGATACTGATACATTTCTCACAATACTTCAATACATATACTACTCTTTCAGGTACCTCTTGTTCCTTAACACATTTCATCATGAGATAACATTTTTGGATTCTCATATTTGATGTAAAAAAGAAAAGGAAAGGAGCACATGGTAGAATTGTGTAGAGGGTTAATAATTTTAGAGCTTCTAGGGACTCTCTTACTATTGCAAGCTACAATTCACAATCATCTAACAAATGACATTTTTTCTGTAATGATACAATGTGCAAAAGCTCTGCAACAAATAAAATGTCTTAGAAATTAGAATTAGAACATGATATAAAGCAAACACTTAATAAAAAAGGTAAACCAAAGCAATGCTAAAAGAGCAACTGAGTTATAATAAATGTAAGAAATGTCTACTGTGTAAAATTAAAAAGTCTCTTGTATGATTTTCAGTTAGTTCTGATTATAAACTGAGTTAAGTCTCCATTTTATGTTTTTGCAAACTTAGTTGGTAAAAGGAAATTCATTGGAACTTAACTTTACAAACTTTAATCCAAACATGCACTGAAATATCAGATCTAGATGTTTTTGTTATTCTTCTGTTATAACCACAAGATATAAACATGTTACCGTTTTAACATCTTCAAAATTTTCTTCATATTGGCCTCCTAGCTCGTTAACAATGGTGACTCTCCTATCCTTACGCTGCTTCTTGCAACTTCTGCTAACAAAGAGTCTCCACTCTCTTCCAGGGTCAATGAAAGAACTGCTCAACTTCATAGTCCCTCCACCATGCTTCGTCAAGGACTTCTTTCCCATCAAATTCTTGCACAAAACAACATCTCCACCACTCTTGAGATTGACACTAGTTGTTGTGGGGAGAGCATCCACACACAAACAAGGGCCAGTGTGAGAGTCCATCACTGATGATCCCACAACAGATAGAGCACCCACCATCCTCTCTCACTATCCCAACTTCCACAGAAAAAGCTCTTCAAGACACACACCAAAGCTTAAAAATTGTCTCCAAAGACAATGGAACTCTATAAATAGAGATACCCTTTTAACACAAAAAGTACACCTAGGAGGAAAAGCAATAGAGGGTGTCCAGGAAAATTGGAAATTGAAGAAGTTGTTGCGGTCAAAGACGCATGCAGAGTTTGTGGCAAGGTTGAACAAGAGAAGTAGCAGGCTTTAGGGTGCAAGGAAAAGTAAACTAAAACTATAGAGGTGAGATTTTTGAAGGGTGTGAGTGAACCTTCACCAGACAATTTTTTGAGGTCCAAAATTGTCCAACAGAAAAACTGAAAAAAGTGAAGGATTCAAATTAACAATGGAATCTCCTTAGATTTTCACACACACATTTTAGAATTGAATTTATATAAAATTAATTTGATTAAAAAAAAATTATACATGAAAATAATTTTTTTGGGATTAAATTTTGTAAAAATCATATTTTCTAAGAATGTCATAAATATTGCGTGTATAAAATATTTTTAGGAGTAAAAGAATACTATACAAAACTTTCTTCCTTGCTGAAAAACTTAGATTCTCACATGTTTTCATGATTTAAAAAAATAAAAAAGAACATAATTAAGAAACAAGAGTTAAATTCCCAAGAATAATTTCATAAACATATAAAAACATTCTAAAAAACCTAAAGAAGTAAACATTAAACTCAAAATGAATTGTAAACACCAAATCAAATATAAAAATAATGATCTAAAATTGTGTTAACTATATTTCAATTACAATGTAAAGTGAATGAAAAACATACCAAATTTATCTGTGGGGGTGTTGATTTGATAGGTTTGGTGAATGTGGAGCCACGTGGTTGTGAATCTTTGTCGCTGTTCAATGTTTTTAGTTTGTTTTGTTCTACTTTGTTGAAACACATGCTAGAGTTAGCATAAATGAAGAAGGTGAGCGACAAGTGTCCCAAACCAACCAGAATCAGTCCACCGTCCTCACGCAGCCACATGTGCTTCTGCGTTCATTCTTAAGGATTCAAACTCTATGAATGTAGAACACATGTTGGATCACATTCACATTACCCATTGCTCCCTTAGTAACCTAATTTCATCAACTACATCAAATCATGAACATGCATGGCTATAAAATTGGAGATTTCATATAATTTCTTAATCAATATTGTGATCAAATTTTCACCATCATTTTCATATATAATCATTTGTGTTTATAACATTGAGATATTCTCATATACTATATATACTATGTGTATAATTATAATAAAATTGTGATTAATAATTATAATTTAGATTAATTTACTTAAGAATTAGTTATCAGTTATTTGACTTTATATATATATAGTAACTACTTAGAATTTTGGATAATAAGATATTTTAATATATATAATCATTATCTTTTAAAAAATATGAAATTGATCAATTTTTTAAATATATAAATAAATTTTGTGTGTCACAAAATAAAACAAAAGGAGTTTTAAAACTAATGATTTTTTTCACAATTTGATCAAAACTAAAATCATTTCAAATTTTAGATCTACAAATATAAGTAATTCGCTATAAAATATATAATTAGAATATCTATTCTTGTATGAGTTAGTGTGAAATTCTATAGCATATTTATTTATAGGTGAGATTTTTATTGTGATTTGAAAATTGTCACTTAGGCTGAGTGTGTGAGAATTTTGACATTAAATACTTATTAACCTCATAAATTTGAGTTGTATAAAGTTTGGAATATTAAAAATTATTAATATTGAATTTAAGTTTATTTTATTCTTATAAAATTGATTTAAAGAAGTTAGATTTATACCAATTTATATATATATATATATATATTAATTTGGATATATGATAAAATTTATAATAAAAATTAAATAATTAAAAACTATTTAAAAAGAAAAAAAAAACTCTATATTCTTGTTTGAATATAAACTTTTACAACTTAAATAAATATTAATACTATATTAATGATAAAAATAATATAAATAACATAAATAAATAATAAAAGAAATTAATGTTTTTATACCTCATTACATATAATCATTGATTAATTGTATGTTATTTTAGTCCACCAATATTTTATTTTTCTCTTAATTATTGTCTATCCCTCTAATTTTCTTATTTGACCTTTCAATAATTGACATTATTACATTTCTTCTCCAACCTTCTTCTCAACGTTGAATTCTGAAAATATAAATTCTAATAATTTTTTTTCATCTTGTTTGAGTGTTAATAATAGTTGGTTTAATTTGAGAAAAAAAATGAATACCAAATAATTAATTAATAAGTTCATTCATAATAAGTATAAAAAATATATTTATATAATATTAGAATTAGAAGACTCTGTAATATGTAAAAAATCTTCATATACCATATTTTCTCTATTTTTACTAAAATAATAACTTTTTTTTATTAATATATAATAGATTAAGATAATTTGATCGTAATTAATTAAAATAAAATAAAATAATTAATTTTGTTTAATAAAATCAGAGTCATCTATTTTGATTTATATATAAAAATCATCTTGTAATTATAAAAATAAATATAAATGAATAATTTTGAAGTAAAAAAAAATTAAAAAAAATTATGTTTATGGTTTATTAATTATTATGTATGTTAGTTTTATAAGTTAAAATTTTCATATATTTTTTAAAAATTTAATTAATATTTTAAATATATGTGAAATAATAAGTGTAATAATTATATATATAAGTAATTTTAAATTTAGTTATAATTATAATAATAAAAATGTAAATTATATAAATTATTATGATTAATTTTATTTATATAATTTATTTTTATTGTATTATATTTATAGATAATCGATAATAAGGTAAAATAGTAAATACAAATTGAATAGTGATGAAATTATTGATTTTGTGTTAGGAAATTTCTAGAACTTTTGTAATGTGAATTTGAGAAATATTACCATCTTCATCTAATATACTTAATCATAATATAAATATAGGATGCGTTTAAAATTTTTACATTTATGATATATTTGATAATTAATAATATTATTTTAATAAATTAATACATTTTTTTAAATAAATAATAAATAATAAAAATGAAATGAATAAAAAGAAATTAAATAATATTTTATCTTCTAAAAAAAATTAAAATATACTCTTAACCATTTTTAAAATAGTCAAATTCAAAAACCTGACTAATTTTTGTGGATTTTCCCATTTTTAACGTATTTAAAGAGAGACCAAGTTTTTTAAAAGTAAGAAATAGAGAAATTAAATGGATCCGTTTAATCCCATTTTAAAAACATTGATTTTAACAATGAATTATAATTTCTCGTAACATAAACACTACGTATGAAATTCTGAATCACATTATGTTAATATACATAATTAATTATATCCATACATTAAATATAATTAATTATGTTCAATATATAATTAATTATATAGATAAATTATGGAATTTAACAATGAATATATATACACATAAAATTTTTTTTATTTAAATAAAAATGTAGCTTTTAAAGATTAAAAGACATTAAAAATTAATTTTAATTTTTTTAGCCAAATAGTTATTATTAATTTGAAAAATACTATATTATTATTATTTTCTCTACCGATCTTTACGATTTTTTCCTATAAAATATTTAAATTTGCAATATATACATAAATAAATAAGGGAATTGATTAAAAAAATACCTACTATATCTCATAATAAAATAAATTACACAAACTTACCAACTTTTAACTCATTTTCACTAAAACAAATAATTATATTTTTTACTTTTTTTCTCTTTTTTTCTCTTTTCCATTATCTGTCGAAATAGAAGGTTACATTTTTGTTTAAATTAAAAGATGGAAAATAATGAAATATAAAAGGAAAAGAAAGAAAGAAAAATTAAATAAATATGAGATAATTTGAATGGAAAGAAAGTGGATGAAAAGAAATAATAAATAAATAAATAATTGTGCATTAAAGTTGATTGATTTGAAAAAAATTAAAAGTATATAATAATGGTATAATATAATGAATGATGAAAATATTTTATTTAAAAATTAAATATTATTAAATAAAAATTAATATAAATGAATATTTTTTAAATTTGAATAATTATTTATAAATTATTTAAAACTAATTAAAAAAATATCTAAAAAACTTAGTACAATACTTAAGAGTAATAACATGTGGAAAAAAAGGGGAAAAATTCATTAAAAACACCCAAACCAGTCTTTTAGTTATATTGTAATTGAAACGATTTAATATAAAAATAATAATAAATTAACTATCTCTTTTTTATTCAGTCTATAACTATTTTACAAATATTTTTTTTTTTTAGAAAAATTAAAATATAAAAGTTTTTAAAAATACACTTCCACATAGTTTAAAAATACCATCACTCTTTGAAACCCTTATTTTAATTCAATTTATTGAAGCCAAAAAAATTATTATACATAATCTATCCAGAAATCAAATTGTTCAATATCTTCTTTACTATTTAAAATTATTTATTTATTTAATTTAGATACAGTTCCAATGTAAAATATCTATTTTTTTTTATTTTAAATATTTCCGTAACATAATCATGAATATATATAAACAAATGAGTAGGTAAGGTAATAACAATTTCAATACTTTTCATTCATTTATACATAATACACCGAGACACAGACAAGGAGGGAAGAGAAGAGTGGCATCGTCGTCCTTCGCTTCAATTCACCATCTTTTTCTCATCCTGCAACAATGTTCTACAGAGGGTACCTCCTTTTTCTTGTTCTTTTTCCTTTCCCCTAATCAAGTTTCTACTTTTTTTTTTTTTTTAAATCTTAGGTTTAATTCACAATTTCTTCTATTGGGTTTTTTTTATTATTATCATTATTCTTATTATTTTCATTTCGTTTCCGTTTTGTTTAATTAGCTGTGTGAAGTATGCAATTCTTTTTTCAATTTGTCAGATGGTTGATACCCTAGCAATTCTCTCTTTACTTTTTTTTCTGTGTTTTACGAAATCTGAACTATCTCCATTCTCTAAACTTGGCGACGACGAAATCTGAACTATTTTGAAATTATTAGAAATAGAACCCTAAATAAATAATAATCAGATAGAAAATAAGAAATTTTTCTTTCTTTTGTGAATTGGAGTGACCAGTGATGAAGTACTGTTTTAAAACTGATGCAAACAAACAAGTATGGCAGGGAGTGTTGATGTTGTAGCGTTTTAGACGAATGGTGTTTTAGCAATTATAACTTTAATGTATTCTTTGCATCTTGCATTGATGGTAAAGCGGTGGCTGTGTAAAACTGACACCTTGGAAGGGATGAACACTTAATTCTTACCAATCATTTGCCTCAGAATGTTTTTTTGTTCAACATGATGCTATTACCTAGGGGAGAACTTTAAAGTTGTGGTTGTTGTCGATGTGGGAGATAAGAAGTTTAGGAAAGCATTTTTTTTCAGAGTTGTTTGCAGCCTTGCAATTTTTCTATTATCCCATTTGACTTTCTTTTATACTTAACACTTATTTAATCTTATTGTTAAGAGGGATCTTATGGTTAAATATCCTTGAGAATTTGATCTTAGCTCGGTAGCGTAGCCGGCTTCACCTCGTGGGATAAGACTTTTGTTGTTGTTGTAATGTACTGTTTCTGTGTTTAACTGTTTATCTTATGATATGTAATTCTTCCCTTTTGTCATGGACATTGCTTAGAGTCTATTATGGTTCGTGTTGTTTTCTGTATAGAATCACTTGTATTACAGTGATTATATTAATGCTAGGAAATGGACAATTTTTTAGCCGTCTTGGAAAGAGATATTTTGCATGCATGGGAACCACCTGCCTAATATCAAGGCATGGGATAATGCATGTTTGTCTATGCTTCATATTCAATGAGAATAACTATTATAGGCAAAGGTCTTGTGTAACTTTGCTGTTAATCTTTGTGTTTGTGATGCTTCAATATATAGATGTTTAGTCCCTGTTTGTCTAAGAAAATGTTCTTTGTTTTCTTTTTCTATTTTCACTAATAATTACTATCTTCCACCTTGTTTTCACTCATGTTTTTTCAGAAAAATCTTTTGAAACAGGAAGCAAGTGAAAACAATGTGTCTTTTTTGTAATTATTGGTGAAAATTGAAAACCCTTAAACTAAATATGTCCTCAGCAGCTTTACCTAGTTAATCCTCAAATTAGAATGGTCATGATAGAAACCTCTGCAATAGTTGGTTGAGAGAAACAAAATTCTTATTGATTGAAGGAAATTGAACAGAGCAAGGAGAAAAAAATTCTTGTCCAAGGATATCCTCTTTCTTACAAATATTATGCTTTTAATGTCCCTTTCATCTTTATTTTCCCTTATTTGGCTAACTAATCCCATCTAATTAACTAATTTTTCCTCCCTTAAGTCTTAACATTAACAGGCACCTCTGAAATTCAATCTTGTCACCTAGGTGGAAGTTGGGGATTTCCCTTGCATGAGAATTCCTGCTGGTTATCCAAATGACTGGCCACAATGAAAAACATCTCCCTTGTCTTTTGATATACTCCTCATTAGGAAGCCAACAAGCTCCTGTTTCTTGGTGGAAAGGTGTTAGTTGTGCTGGACTTTGAGGCTGACTGAATCATAGCTATATTCTCTACTTGCACACCGGTCTAAGAAATGGGTTGGACCCAAGGTGCTTTTGATTGGTCAGGACAATGAATCGAGCTATTTAAGCACATTGTAATGGCTCCCCCATGTGAAACAATACTCCCTCCACCATTATAATGAATATTGGCATCTGCGGGTGTAATTGCAAACTGTACACAACTACTCAACAGCCTCTATAGAATCATAGCCATGACCATAATAAATAGATCAGTGGGGCATGGGGTATGATTCTACACTTAACCTCTTAGTTTCCAGCCACCTGAGAAATACCCTCATAACCCTTGTTCAATGAGGTCAAAATGTGCACCACCAATGTATCAAATTCCTTGATGTACTCCTCTACAAAACCTATTTACCTTACTGTCATTTGTGTTTCGTATAGATTTCCAATACACTCAATCCCATCATAACACTGGACGAGCTCTGAAATAAGCCCTTCCAGTGTCAATTCTGGTGTTTTCTTCCAGAATGGTAACAGTGCTGTTGCATCTCAACCATTTCTTTAGTCTGGGGTGAAAACACAAACTTGTCGTTTTTGTCATGCCCATCTAGTGTTTTAGGACATTCTGGTAATTTCCATCATCTCCCCTGCCTAGTTCTGGCAAGCTCCCACCACTGTTGTATTTCTTGCAATGCCCACTTCCCTCCATTTATTTTGTTCTGCAAGATTGCTGGTTAATTTTATGTTAAATCAATAATAATTATGGCTGTAAAATTTGACTTTTGATTATTGATGATGGATGTACCTTCAATTTTTATTTTTATTTTTAGCGTTTGTGTTGTGTGTAGTAGAAATTATTTATTGTGTCGGTAATCTTTGTTATAGTAGTCATCTTACTATTTAGTATCCTGCTATAGCATAGTACTCTGGAAAGGTCTCTCTGTGCAGTTATCCAAAATTGATAAATTAGAATAAAACTAGAACAACATTTGAGTGGACGATACTGTTAATTGTGCCTTCTGGTCTGTCATGTGCTATTTATTTGATTTCTGAGAGTAATGATTTCCATAACCTTTTTTATTTTCTTTTTCTTATTTACTTGCAATGCTGTATTGTTGTTATTGTTCTTGTCTTTATTGTATCTTCATGTACACTTTCTTTACCTGAAAAAACAGTATGCTATTGTAACAAATGTTTATTCCTGTGGATTTATTGTGACACTTTAAATATTATCTTTTTAGTAGGTTTAGTAACTTATTTTATCACCAAATCCTTCTTGAACTTTTATAGATTCCAAGGGTTAGTTAATATTCAATGAGATGTATTGACAAATCACATGTCTTGTTGGCTCCTATAATTCTGTTTGAAGATAATGGGATTTCATTGGTCTCATGTGATCGCAATATTTCATCGTTGGGCTTCTATATTTATTCCATCTGTGCATTAAGTTTAATTGGATGTTGCCTCTCTTTATAGTCAGATATAATTACAGAATGAAGGATAATGTAATTAATTTTTATGTCACCCCCATTGCTTCTGCTTTGGAGGTGTTTAATTGTTTGTCTCATGACTTGAGCTTACATATTCTTGAAGTGTGTGGATGGTAGAAGAAATGATAACTCTGAAGGTGTATGTATTTTTTTTTCAACCTTATCAGTTGCCATACTTATTCTACATTATCTTTGATGCCATGAATGTCTACCTTCAATTTTGTTTTGCTGTTAGATTTATCTTTACAGTTACACAACTAGCAGACTAATATACTATTTATTACAGTTGTGAGCCTAATATGAATTGACTCTAATTCATCATATAAATCGCTAGACCATAATGATGTAACCGAAATATACAGTTTACTAAGAAGGTGAACCTTTACATATTTGTTGATAAAAAACTGGTTTTTGATTTCTGTTATGTTTATGGGTGAAAATTGTAGTAAATTTGCTGATGGTGGTGATGGGCGTGAAATGGCTGCGAAACGCCAGCGCACTGTTGATCCAGGATCCTCATTCTATGGTACTTCCACCGGTTCCAATTTTATGTACAATCCTTCTCCTTATGGATATGTCAGCCAACCTCCTCCTCCTCCACCTTTTCCTGTTGTTCGACTGCGAGGCCTACCTTTTGATTGTACTGAAACTGATGTGGCCGAGTTCTTCCATGGTCTAGACATAGTTGATGTTCTTTTTGTTCACAAAGGCGGGAAGTTCACTGGGGAAGGTTTCTGTGTTCTGGGGTATCCTCTTCAAGTTGACTTTGCTCTTCAAAGGAACAGGCAGAATATGGGTAGAAGATATGTTGAAGTTTTCAGAAGTAAGAGGCAGGAATACTACAAGGCAATCGCAAACGAGGTTTCAGATGCCCGAGGTGGTTCACCTCGTCGAAGTGCTCCCCGGGCTAAATCATATGATGAAGGAAAAGATTCAGCTGAGCACACCGGGGTGTTGCGACTAAGGGGGTTGCCATTTTCTGCAAGTAAGGATGACATAATGGAGTTCTTCAAGGATTTTGGGCTGTCAGAGGATTCTATTCACATTGTAATGAATTCAGAGGGAAGACCTTCTGGGGAGGCTTATGTGGAATTCGCAAGCGCTGAAGATTCAAAAGCAGCAATGATAAAGGACAGGATGACGCTTGGCAGTCGCTACATCGAGTTATTTCCTTCTTCACACAGTGAGATGGAAGAAGCAATTTCAAGAGGACGGTGATTCCTTCTCATTTGATTGCTCTTTTGTAGTTATACTTGTTAGCTCGATCTTATAATTAAGATTTTGGCCAAGGATATATATTTTATTGCTGTATTTGTTTTAGGATCCATCTACTCTGTTTTCCGATACCCAGATGAGAAAATATGACAGTTGCTAAGATTGGATTTTGTGGATTTATCTATTCTTGGTCACCCAACATCAAATTTTCTTCTGCAATGTGTATAGGATGGAATTAATCCCCACCATGTTATGGTGCCTTACTGCAATCACATCATGAGGCAGGGAGGCACCAATGTAAATTGTGGGGATCTGCCTTCGATTTCTTTACCATACTTCCAAATTTCGAAAATCTTTTCTTAGCTGAGTTCTAATATCTATCTAACATTGGGTGGGCTAATCTTTTTCAGCAAATGCTGTAGCTTATTTAATGCTCTTCGAAATTAAAACTGAAGAAACAACTCTTAAATGTTTTTGTCCCTTTCTTGTAGTGTAGTTCGGTCTACCTTTGTCATATTGATTGTCCCTATATTCTTTATTTGCAACTTTGACTTTCTCACTGAAAATCTTCCCACGTTACGTTGTAGTATCTTATTTAATGCATGTTAGTTTTCCCTCCTTCTCGCCTTTCACACACCAAATATCTCATTTTTCAGTAATTTTATATGCGGTTGAAATTTTGGTTTCCAAAATCAGTTTTGGTTAGAATTCAATTAATTTTGAAAGAGCAAAAACTAATTAACAATTTTTGTTATTATAATTGCTTTTGGGTTTGAAATTTCTCATTTTTAAAATATATATCTATATTTACGTCTTGTATAACTTTTTTATAGAAGAGTTAATTTGTCGAAAGATATTTTTTATTAATTTCTTCAAGATCTAATCTTTAAATCAGTTTATAAAAAAGTCAAATTTATTTTTTCTTCTAAATATACTCACAAGTCTGTCGATTTTTATATTAACAGTATTTAAAGTCATATTCACAACAATGTAGTATAAAACAATAGTATAATACTATTACATAGTGATTAGACTGTATTAAAAATGAGTAGACATTACTTATAGGCCCTGCTAACAGTAAGAACATAGTACTGGAATAGTTGATTGAAGATTCGAGAGTGTACATAGTCATGATGATAATGCTGCAATGTTCTGAGTACAAATTCAATTTCAGTGTATGTAGCCGAAGGAGGGACATGGAAGGATTGCAAATTTTTGGATGGATATGGAAATGTGGTCCAACTGCAATCTGGACTCTCTGCTGGCTTAAGACTATCAAGTGTGAACATAATCTTTCATTTTTTTCTCTTCTGCACCACTATGATACTATCTCTCTCAACACCCTTTCATCCACTTCCACATACATCCATACATATACTCTACCTACTGTTCAACTCTTCAGCATTCACGTGATCCAATTCTTTCTTTTTTTCATACAACAATGGAGTTTTTACATGAACATATCATATTAAGTTAGACAAAAAAACTCATAAATACAGAATAAGATTACAATATCTTCATTTTTATTTCTTTTATTCATCATCTTAGTATATAAATGTTTTGTTTGTGTCATGAAAAAACATTTTTTCTATTTATTCAACATTTGTTTTTATTTATAAGACTCTATTAGATCAATCACTTATTGGTACATCTTTTCTAATTTGAGTCTTATAAGTAAAAATAAATATACATTATTATTAAATGGAAAAAATAAAAGTACTAATTAACATTTTTTTTAAAATGCTTTATTGAATGATGTTACTGAGAACACTTTTATAAGATTAAATTAACTAATTAATCATAATTCAGAAAATTGGCTAATTTAATTATAGCATTAAATATATATTAAATTTGTATTTTTTTTCCTTCTAAAATCACCTTTAACATTAATAAAAATAAAATTAATGTACTTCCAAAAGTACTTATTGAATTAAGAGAAATAAATTTTAATCAGCGTATTTTCGTAAAAAAAAATTAATTAATACAAATTCCATTTTAGATTAATTTTTACATATATATATATATATATATATAAACTCTATTTCTAATTTGATAAAAAGAATGAGACATTAATTCTTTTGCTTGTTAAGAAATCAGAAGAGAGAGAAAATTACGGTTTTTATTTAAAAGATTCAAATTAGAAGTGGTGCTTTTTTTTTATAAGATTTAATTCATAATATCTCTTATATCAATTATCTGTAGACTAAAACATTGTTACTTAAAAGAGATAGAAATCGTACTAGCAAACAATAAAAAGTGATTAAAAAAATATTAATGCTTTATAGAAAAAAAATATAAATCTAAGATAGAGATATTAATTTTTTGTGTTAAAAATAAATATTTATAAAAAGTGATTTATTTTTAAGTGATTTTATATAAAGAGAAATTGATATATATTTATTTACGGTAAAAAAAATCAAATCGATTAATGTCATCATTTTTCAACAAAACATTAATATTTCTATTTTTAATTTTGTTTCTAAAGTAATTATATTTTGTCTCAATAAAAGTAATCCATTTATTAAGAAATTTAGGTTATTTTAGAAAAGTTATTTTAAAATAGTATTAATTTGATACCTTACTTTTTTTTAATTTAAAAGATTATCACCTTTTTGATGATTTTTTTTGTGAATTTTTTAAAAATAAACCAAATATGAGAAATATAATTTCTTAAGCAAAAAAAACTAAAAATTTATCTTCTATTCCAGTTCCTAGAAATGATAAATTAAGTTGACGTGAGTTTGAGGGTGTGCATGGTTATCACCATAACCAACTCTCTTCTGATCAATGCAAAGATTCTGTCAATCCCGAGCTCAGACATGCATGCAAGCCACTCACAATAAATCACCACCTTAAATTCTCAAAACCATTCTTCTTCTTTTTTCTTTCTTCTTTCTTAATTTTTTGCAGTAATAAGGAAAATTCAGAGTTATTTATTCAATAGTAGTTTGAACAGTATTTTGTGGATGCATAGCATATATTATTGAAGGGACAGACTCATAGGATTCTCCCAAGGTTCAAATAAAAAAGTGAAGGACTCAGAATTTTATAATCTCTTATGTTCAATGGCCATTTTTTCTTCCAATTTTTAACTTGTTTATGTTTTGTATAGCCAATCATATTCTATTTTTAATCTGAGATATTTTGAAAACACTGACAGCTTTATGGAAAAACCTAAAAAAAAAAAAAAACTTTTCTGAGAGAAATTGAAACAAGCATATCTTAACTGTAATGGTACGTGGATGCATCTAGAATTTGAGGCAATATTTTTTGTTTGAAAAGATATATATGAATTGAAGTTTGGTGAAGAGGTTTATGTAAAATATGTATCTGGTTCCAGAAAAGACAATTACTGCATAGTTGTCAACCTTTAGTTGCATAGTTGTCAACCTGTTATTCATTTCTTACTTCATCTTTTTTTTTCATCTTAAATTTATATAAATCTTAATTTAATTCATTCCAAATTCTTATTTTATTTTTATGTAAAAAGTTATTTTTTATTTGAATATTTTATTAGAAATATAATTTAAAATAAAAATAAAAATAAATTTGATTTAAATAATAAGTATCACATAAATTAACATAAATTAATAAAGGAGAAATTTAAATTTAATTATTTTTTATTTAATTTTAATAATATAAAATATTTTTTTATTGATCTTTTATGAAACTAAATATTTATTAATTTAATAAAAAAATATGATTAAAATTTTATTAAAATAAATTTTAATATTATATTAAAAATATATTCTAAATTTAATTTATTATCATAAAATATAATTTACGAAATAAAATTTACATTTATTTATTTATTTATTTACCAAATGAAATTTATATTTATTTATATTATATATTTTAATGTTGGAAATTTTAAATATTTAATAATATAATTAAATAATTAAATAAATATATATAAAATAAATATAAATTTTAAAAATAATTAAATTTAAAATTTATTTTTATTATAATAAAAAAATTATTATAATAAAATTATTAAATTTATCACCCCATTCTTCATCACTTACAAATTTATTTTTGTCACAAGTGTGTGTCTTCTATAGTGAAATTAATAAGAAAAAGTGAAGTGTTTTTGCCAACATTTGTAGTGATGATGTAATATAGATATGGAAAGCGTGGAAGTCTGACATGTGCTTCTTTCTAACTCCAACGAACAACCGACACCTTCCTATCTCCATTTTCTATTTAAATTTCATCCCCATTTCTCTTTCACTCTTCATAACACTAACTCTGTATAAACATTATTTCTTTCATATATTTCTTTTTAATTATCTATGGATTTTCCCAATGACTAAAAAGTAAAACAAAATTATTAATTTGTATTTATTTACTTTTACATATAAATTATTGGGCAGATGTTATTTTAGTTTAATAAATAATTTTTAATTTGAACTTTTAGATATATAAATACTTGGTTAAAAATTTTATATTAACTAAAGCATTAAATAATAAAAATAATTAAATAATTAAATTTTGAAATTTTATTTTATAAATTTATAGAATTAATTTAGATTTACATTCAATTTTAATTTTAATATCATATCAAAATTATCAAGTCTATTATTTTATTTATTATAAAATTTATATATAAATATTTATTTTCATATTTTTTTTAATTAAAGATATATTAAAAATTTCATTTTTAAAAAATATATTTTAATATAAAACAAATTATATTTAAAAAAAGTAAATTTAATGATTTGGATGATATATATATTGAAATGATATTTTAGAAATTTATACATTATTTAAACGGAATTTATACATTATTATTTAAACGGAAGTCTTTCTCCTATCAATTTTGTTTTGTCAGTTTAAATCTTTTACTTAGTTTAATTTATGTGATTTTAGTATTAGTAAAATTAAGATATTTTAATATAATTTTTTTAAATGCAATGAACTCACTATATAAAAAAATTATTTCTTATTATTCCTATCATCACATCTTAATATTATTATATTTTATTATTTAAAAAATATATATATATATATTTTCAAATTAAATGCATTATTAGTAGAGAACAAAAATAATTTATTTAAATGAAATTCAAATCGACAATACTTAATTTTTTTCTACTTAATTTTTTCAGATCTTTCTCGTTCAAGTGTAGGATTTTTTTTTAAGTAATATCATTTTTAATCAAATGAGAATTTTATTAATTAAGAGAAAATTAAATCATGAATAAATCATTATTTCCAAATCATTTATGTCTAAGTAAGTAGTCTCTCGCTTAATGAAAATATGATTAAAAAAAAATTAAAAATAATAATTTTTTACAAAAAAAAATTTAAATAATTAAATCTTTTATTTATAAACTTTTTTAACTTAATATTCTAAAATATTTATATAATTAAAATATTTCTTCTCTTAATTATTAATGATATATATATATATATATAACAAATACTTGATTTTTTTTATCATTATATATATAATAAAATAAAGTATAAATTTATTTCAATTTTCAACATTTTGTCAATTATTAACTTACTCATTTTATATAATGAACTTTTTTTATATAAAGTAATACTTTATTTGGATGAGGTAATGAAAAAATAAATAAATAAATAAAAATAAGAAAAAAATAATAAAAATGAAATAAAAATTATTTGAATTAGATAAAAAAATATAAATAAAAAATTAAATAATTTTATTTATTATTCGAATATTATTTTGTAATTATTTATTATTGTCATTATTATAATAATAATAAATAAAATAAAAAATATTGATAAAATTTATTACATAATCAATTGTATTAAAGATATATTATAATTATATGTGTCTATTTTTTTTTTTTTTAAATGCGGAAAGAAAAGATGCCTTATTTTTTCTCCAATGTTCATAAATTTGCCCTTCTCAACCATTTTGTAGGAAAGAAACACATCTTAAAAATCTCATATGATACTAGAATTTTAACAAACACAGTTCTCATTTCAATTTATTATTTTTAATAACTTTAGTTATTGACTTTTAATAATTTCAAAAAACATTATCAATAATTAAAATTTATTATAATATATAAATTACTATTATAAATTCCAAATATAATTCATATATTTAAAATATTAATTATTATGAATTTTAAGTATAATATAATTTATACATTTGAATAATTATTTATGAAAAATTTAATTATAGATATTTATCTAGTATGTGAATATATAAATATTTACATAAGTATAGGGATGCGTGTATATGTATTTTGGTAATTTTTTATGTTCTCTTTTAAGATTGTTCAAATAAAATGGATAAGACACATAGTCCTTTTACTTTCCTTTTATTTTCGTCTTATCTAACTTTCTTCACCCTTTAATTCTGAAGTTTGTCTATTCTAAAAACAAAATGACATATTTAATATTCTTTTTAGTAAATATATGATTATGCATTGTTATTAATTAATTTAACAATGATTACCAAGAACAAAAATATAAACTAATGAAAATTTTAAAAAAATAATAGAATTAAATTAATTAATTAATTAATTTTTTTTATTCATGTGATTTTATAAAAAGTATCTTATAATGAAAATAAGGAGAAGTTATTCAGAATAAATTGTAAGTGAAGGAGAGTGTAAAGTTATTATAAATACGAAGTACATATTCTTTTTCTTTATGATTTATTATCCTCCACTCGTGTAAAAATTTCTAGAAGTGTGTGCATGGTTTAATCGTACGAACCCTACCAATTATTAACTCCATAGTTAGTCATAAACTAGCTTGAAAATGTTACATCCTTATCTTGAAGTTCCCTTTTTATGCAGAAAGAGTTTGAGTCAAAACATGGTGGCTCGTGACCTTTGGGTAGCTAGAAGGCTATTGTAGATGTGCTAATTCTCATCACTCAAAAATTCTTGTGTCTCTCATCCCTCTCCTCTATCCTCAACAATCATCATAATCACTCTGTTTGACTTGTGTTTATCCAAATATTAATGCAAACAATTCCAAGATCGAAAAATTCTTTGGTGGTAAAACGTGTAATGGAATTTGTCCATTGCAGTAGATGGGTGAACCTGGGTGAAAAACAAGAGCAATGGAATAATAATAGAGGTGTAGCAATTAGCACACTCCTCCTAGGATCCTATGAGCAGACAATAGAAAAACAATTTAGGAGTCTGATTCTGATAAGATGAACCTATAATTTAGGGCTAAAAGACAAAATACTAGGACTACAAGACAACCCTCTGTGCCCCCTCCTATATTTCAACCCTAAATTAAACTAATGTCACCAAACAAACACATCAATTAGTGGGTGCATGCTTAGAAATAATCATAATATATATTTTAATGTCTGAATCAGCAAATGAGAATCTTAACTATTAACTGTTCCTCGGGCACTGGACACCTTCTCCTCCATCTACAAACCACACTGTACTATGATCAATTAACTACAGTTTCAAGAATTTAGAAGCAGTAGTTGTTAATTAATGATCATCATCATACCCATTAATTGAAAGATGTAAAACTACATAGGAATTTTTCGTGATTTGAAAGATTTACAATATCATTACAAGTTACACATGATATTGCGTACAATTGTGGGTAATTGTGTATACATATACTAACATTATTGTTGAAAGGTTTCTTTTTTGGTGACATTATTATTAAATAAACACATAAAAGTGATAAAGATTTCATGGGTGATGAGTTTAGGTAGATCCTACTTACCTAGTATCCAAATTTGAATGTAAGGTAGCCCAGCACTGTGCATTTGAATGTTAGCTGAGGCCTGAAATATCTTATGTGATTAAAAATACTGAAAAGAAAAGAAGATTCTGAATGGTTTAATTACTAAGCCTTTAACACTTTTGGTAATTGATGAAATCCCAGAAATTCAAGTGAAGACATGTCCATCAATAAAGTTTAATAGGGTCCCCAATATTTGAATGTGCCTCTCTCCCTCTCTAACTCTCTTTGACTGCTATGGGGCAGCCCTGCCCGCTGCCCGTGATAGTTCTAACCTTAAATTAAAAATTAACCCAAATAAGGTTAAAATCAAAATCAAAATCTCTACCCTCACAAACTTCTTCCTTTACATAGGGTTAAAATTTGGGGCTATAAATTTCAACCAGGTTAATTAATCTCTTCTCCTGAGCTGCTGCTAGGTCTTTTCTTTTCCAACTTCATAAGTTTGTCTGCTAGTGCTTATGCAAATTTGGGGTTTCTTAAGTAATGTCATTAATTATGGCAGGGCTGTAATTATGATTTGGTTGGAAACTTAGGTTTGTGTCAAAATTGTAGCATACCTCTTCACAATGCCAAAATGGGTGTTTAAAAGCACTTGATGTCCCTTTTGAGAAACCTTGTCTTTAAGATTCCTTGCTCCACTCTCTTGAGTTTGGCTATTTTAGTGTGCTAGTGGTGTCAGTTATGTGCATACATAAGAGGAGAAGGAGATAGTTCCCACTTGAATCATCATTACCAAACTTCTCTACAAAACCAAAGGCTCACTCTCCCTCGCAACTTTTGAGTCAAAATTTATCATTTCAAATCAGTCTCCAATAGGATAAGTTTGTGCCATTCCAGTGTTTGGTTTGTAACCCTGCTCTGCCTGGCCCTGGTAAAGGTTCAATATCTTGTAGTTGCCAGCTTTTGTACATGCCAGTTTATAGCAACCTTTACCAGTTCTTTTAAACCAAACCTCTCCAGAATAAGCTTTTCCCTCATTGTCTCAAGAAAATGGCCCCTTCTGGAAGGACAACAACTGCAGCAACATCAACAAGGACAGCCTCAAAGACAAACACCACAACAACAACAACAAGGAGAACAAGACAACAAAGAAGAACAACAGCACAGTTCAAGAAGAAGCAGCAGCAGCAGCACACTAAGAGCAACAAAAAACAAGAGACTGATCTTGTTCCGACTGTTCTGCCCTCCAGCTGCTCCTCCATAACCTCACAAGACTCCTCAAAGGAAGTGGACATGCAAGGTTCTGAGGTCATTGATGTGTCTTTAAGTCCATGTTCCACACCAAAGGGTCAGAAGTTTAGGATTCCTGAGATTTCAACATGCCCTCCAGCACCAAAGAAGCCAAGGGTTCTCTCCAATTGCTCTTTGCGTAGGTCTCCACTTTCATTTTTTGCACCACCTGACTTGGAGCACTTCTTCTTAGTGGCACTTCGAGATGTCCCAGTTTGATTTTGTGTGTTAATAGAAATTAAGAAAGATACATGTGTTATATTAATAAGATCATAACACTTTAGAAGATGGACTTTTGAAGTGGTTGTAGTATATTTTCTCTTAATGTGTACTTCTAGCAAATGAGAGAGGCATGCTTTGAGAACTTTAGATTTTGGTGTGTTCATCTTAGGAAATAGTTACTACTTCCCCCTTTCTTCAATTTCTGCTAATTTTAACAATTTGTAGGGTTTGCAGTCACTAAATTTAGCTGGGGTGTCTCTCAACTAAATTTAGATTTTAAGCTTACTTCTTTTTTTTCTTCTTTTTTTCTTTTCCCTCTTATAGAAGACATGTTCTGACCTTCAAGTGTGTGCTGAGTGCAAATGTAATGGGTTTGGTTTAAGGTTTGTGAGTGTTCAAGCTTGCAACTCTAAAAAGCTTCAGTTGTCAACTAAAGAAAGTAAAGTCATACACTTTCCTTTTGTATGCAAATCCCTCTTTGTTTTCTCTCCCTCTGCTTCTCTTACTGCGTCACTTGTTGGTAGTGATACTTTTAGTTTCAACAGTTAATTTTAGTACCCTTTTGTTCTATGATATATTCAATGTCTGCAATAAGGTATGTAATGGTAAACAATCCATTTTCTGCATCACAGAAATAAACAATTTCCGTTGCTCTGTACTCTGCTGTTCCATAGACAGCAAGTTGGTATAATAACAAATTCAAATCATCATCAATACCTGATATCATGATTAGACACGGTTGTAATTAAGTGTTTGATTTTTATTTCGTAGTTGGTAGGACTAAACCCCACTAATCATAATACACTGGCACTATAGTTTGTCTTCAACATTTGATTAAATTAGGCTAAAATAGTGTATACCATAGTCAAACCTAGGGTCCACCACATGCCCTTATACATGAAATTAATGATACTGAGTTAGGTGTCACCTTCTCCCCTTCAAAAGCAAAAACAAAACCCCCATTGATTTTTGATAGAAGATCCTTGTAACTATGTTAAGATTAACTGTTTCTCCTAATTTGGATCACATGAGGCCATAGGGATTCTACATGACTAGAAAACAGAAATGTTGTAGAAATGTTTTGCAATTTGGCCTGGAGACAATTTTCAAGTGGAAGTAGTGAAGACATAGGACGCATAGCTTCTGTCAACACAGTTTTAGCCCTTTCTGTCCAACTTGGAAGTTCATGAAGGCTCGAGATGGACGTATTTGGTGTCAAGTTTGATTTTTTATTCACGAAAATGAAAAGATTTAACATCCCACGTGACAGTGTATATAGAAATAGTTATATTTTTAATGTGATTATGATTTGAATGAGTTAAAAAAAGTGTTTTTTATGTTAAGAAATAAGAAATTGGGATTAAGTGAAATGGAAAAGATTTAATGAGATATGTTATTTTGTGTGTATGTGGGTACCCCAACATTTGTAAGAGAATCCAATGAAGGGAGTCTCGTGCGGGTGTGTCATTGTCACATTAGAGAATCTCAAGAAATTTCTCATCATTTTTTTTCCAAACTTTTTAGACTTTTCCTGCTTCCTCATCACTCTCTTTATTCATTTTTAGAAGAATAATGCTTACACGGATGGATACGTTTCCACTCTACACATTCGTATATTATATTTTTTATATTTTATGATGTTTTTCATGGATTCTTTTTTGAATCTTATAAAAAAAAAACAGTTTAAACAAATTTTTATATATAAAAAAAAACGTAAACAATTTTAATAATACTTATATTAAATTAGAAGTGCTTTTCAAAGTTTCTTTGTTAAGATTATAAAATGGTTTCGAATAAAACAACACTTCTAAATTAATATCCAAATAATCAAGTCTATATAAGTATATAAACATTCAACTATGTCTAGTTTATATGCATTATATTTTATCTCTATATGAAATATCTTTGCATTAAATATATATGACTTAATAATGAACATACTATTTAATAATTAAATAAAATTTGAAAAGTTAATATTATAATATACTATATGAAATGTTTTTGCAATAAATCACAAGTTTATCACAAAATTAAACTTTTATGTTTAATTTTTTTACAGAAACAATTTTGTAAAACTATAATTGATTAGTTATAGTTATTGTCATGACCATAATTAATATTAAGAATTTAAAATCTAAAAAGAAAATATTAGGAAAAAAAATATTGTTATAGTATATAATATATAGAATAAATTAAGCCTAAACAAATTTAAAGAAATTCCACTGAATATTTTTTTATAGACGTATACCTCCCTTAAATAACACTACAATTTATGTTACACAAACTTCTTATAATTTCTTATGAAGTTTTATAGATTAAATTTGAAGTAATGTTTAAAAATGAAATAATATTAAGTTTTATTTAATTAAACTTCAAGGGATCTCATAAGTAATTTATCTAATATAGAGTTAAGATGATTCTCAAAAATTCGAAAAAATTTCAAATATTTAAGTAACTAAATTAGACTCTTTATCACAATTATAAGATTTGATTCCTCTATAAAAAAATATAATTAAAAATCTAAGTATAATCATAATTTATTTTCTTTTAAACAATGATAAATTTTCTAATGAATAATCAAACAGTCAAATGAATGTTTATACATGTGATATTCCTAGTAATATTCAAATAAATCATGCATATTCTTTGTGTAAATTAATTTGATGTTAGAATAAACTAATTATAACAAGAAAAGTTATATTAAAACAATTTATATTAGACTAAAAATGTACAATAAAAATTATGAACTCTTCAAATGATTTGGTTTGTTAATTTAAAAGTTAATTTGACAATGATTTAAATTCATTTATATGACATAGAATTACTATTAAAAAAAAAAAAAATCTCTTTTGTGTGATCGCATGCATTTGTCATTGTATTTGTTTTTTGATTTATTCGTGTGGCCGAGGTTATCTATGAAAATATGTGCTTTTGTCTTTATCCCGAAAGACATTCCAAAATTGAATGTTACATTTGAATCTATGAATTTTGATTAAGTGAAACAGAACAAAATGAAAAAGTGACAGAGAATAAATTCTTATTTAAAAGTTTCCGATATTTCATTTCCTTTTTAATTCAAAGACTGCTAATTAGACCAATAACAAACTTTGAATCTCACTTTCACTCATATTCATGATTCCGCTTACACTTGTAAATATTCAATGTCTTGTTCCAAAATTATAGGATAGAAGCAGAAGAGTGCAATAATTACACAATAAAATTTTATCAAATTTAAATACTTCTTTTTTATAATACTTTTGGATCAAGAAAAAACTCTTTATATAAATTTTATATTACTATTATTTAAAATTTAATATTTATGTTTATATCTATTATATTGTTATAACTTTAATAACTTATTACAATAAAATGAAAATAAACTGTCTTTTTATTTATTTATTCAAAAAGACAATCTCCCAAATGAATTAAACAATATTTCAGCTTTAAAAATTCTAGTTAAACTTCTTTTAATGTTTTAAGGTAAATTTTAATAATCAAATGGTTTAGAGATTTATTCTTAATTAAGTTACAATATAAAATAAATTATTAATATAATTATGATAATTTGCTTACATCAATAAACAATGAAAAAAATTACAAAATATATAATTAAAAATAGAAAATTTTAACTAGTTGGTTTTTAATTAATTAAAAATGTAAATAAATTTAAATCCTTTTATTTAAAAATTTAAATTAATTGAACTGAAAATGATTAAGATTCTATAGCTATCCAAAATTATAATAATGTGAACAATCATTTGAAAACAAAGAATGAGTAAAATTAGTGCAATCAAAAGTGATGATATATGATGTTATATGAAGGAAATAACTAAGTAGGAAGAGCAGTGCCAAACAAAAGCTTTTCATGATAAAGTGAGTGAAGCAGTTCTAAAGGTGACCCATGTGTCTGAGAGAGGGTGGAAGCAGGAATCACAGAACTGATACACAAATATGATGATGATGAGAGGTCGATGACAGAAAGGAAAGGATATGAATCAGTGGCTAAAGCATCTACATAGCTATAACCTTTGAATATTGCAATCTTTTGCACATCAAAATTGGAATATATATAATTGTTCTTCTTCTGGAGGGAATATGTGAAGGACGTTTTGCACTCATTAGAAGCCCTTGTTCGATATTGCTGTTCTTCCACTTTTCTTTGTGGCTACCTTTCTTTTCTTTGCAGACTGTGGTCCCTTTTCTTGTTGGGCATGCATGCATCATCATATATATACAAACATCTTCCATTGTATTCTTCATCCACTTGTTACTTGTACATCTCCATGCAGAACTATTTTACTCCAAAATATGCATACTTACAAAGAAAGTATACACATTTTCTGCATTCATGTCATTTACTTTTCATGTAACTTCTCTGAGTTTTTAATTTAGTGACTTTATATATGTCTTAAAAACAGTTATGTGACTAAAATCTACATTACTAAATATTTATATTTTGTGCAAATTTTAAGAAATAATTTTTTTGTAATTTTTTAAAATTTTGTAAATTCACAAATTTTAAAAATTTCAGAGAATATAAAATTTTTTAGTAATGTTAGATGAATGCTTTGTATGATAATTATTTTCACAATTTTTTTTCATTTTTTTTATAATGATTATTATCATATTTAAATAGGTTTTTAGTTATTGTAAAATTGGTAAATTTGATTTAGTTGTTATAATTTTTTTATTTTGATAAAATTTGAAATAAATTTTTTTAGTCTTTATAAAATTTGTGAAACTTTATTTTTCTAATATAATATATTTTTCTTTGATTTTTACTAATGAAAATTTTAAATTATAATTTTTAGGTTCATCCAACTGCTGGACACTTAATTTAAGGTTTTGAGTTTATATAAGAATATGCATGCATTAAGTTAATGAAATTTTTAGTTTAATTTGTAAACCTTGTAATATTCCACTTATTTAAATCATATTTAATAAAATTCATTCCGGTGGAAATTTTGTTAAAATAACTCTTTAATATAATTTTGTGGATTTTTTAATCAAAATTGTATTATTTAAGTTTCATTATAAGTTTTGATGTTTTAATTTTTAATTAAAATTTTTATTTTATTAAAATTTTTATTTTATTAATCTAATATTTTTTTCTCCTCAAAATCTAAAACTTTTTAAACAGTCCAATTAAAAAAAATAAAAATTAAATATACAATATTTAAGATTAATCAACCTTTACTCGTATAAAAGAATTCGTCAAGAAATTAATATTTAAAATTTTTTATATTTCCTATATTTTGATATATAATTTCATTTAGTTATAGGTTTATTAAAGAATAAAATAGTTACTCTTATACATTTGTCACAATCAGATTTTTTTTTTTTTTTAAGAATTTGAATACAATGTTCATTTTATTCTCATGTATAGTTTATTTGTACAATTTTTATTCCTACAGTTAGGAGTGGGTAAGTTACAGGTATATTATTTTTCTCTTTTCTATTATATTTTTTATCATATTTATTATTTTTCTTTTTTCCCCTGAGATATATATTTAGATTTTTCCCTTTTCAAAATAATAAGAAAGGAGCAATTAATTAGTCAAAACATTTCATTAACATTTTTTCCCTATTAAATTATATCATTTAATATTTAGTGTATCCATTATTTTACTTGTATATTCTGTATAGTAGTTTATGATGATCATTAATAGAAGAGCCGTGTATTAATAATGTGTCACAGACAGAGACCTTGGAATGAGGGAAAGATGAAAAAAAAACTCTAAGTGAAGGCTTTGTTTGTCCTTACTTTTACATGTAAGAATAGAAAAATGGCCACTTGCACTTTCATTAACGTTTAAAGTGGAGTTAATGAAGATTTTGTACAACTATCTTATTATGAGACACCAGGTTTGACACTATTATATTATTATATTCATTAAATGACAAACTCTTTTAAAATCGGAGGTTGCTCAATGTAACTTTTTACAAACAAAAAAATTATTAACTAGTTTCTTTGTTTAATCATCTTTTGAGTCCAAGGAGGAACTTACAAAACAAAAGTCACAACTAAGATTGTTTGATTACCAAAATTTACTTTATTATGTTTCAATCTTGATATAACAATCATCACTGGATTTGTCATGTCAACCAGCAAGGTTCCAATCATCCTCGTAATGGTCATGACAACGCAAAATTAATATATAAAAAAAATGTAAATTTTATGTTATTAAATTTATTTTATGAGAATGAGTTAGATCAGTTTAATAAGATGAGGTTTACATTATTATATAAACCTTAATTTAGTCTTATTTTTAGTCGATGTGGGATTTCGAACATATCCTTCTCACGTCGGACGTTCCTAAATTCGACGTGGAATTAAAAACTATGGATGGTCTGATAGAAGTAATTCGATATCGGTCTGAAAATTTTTTTAATGGTTCAATAATAGTATGAGAATTTTGTTAGGATTGACTCTGATACCATATTAGTAATGGATTTAAGTCTAACTCATTCTCATAAAATCGACTCAATGAGGTGAAGTTTGTATCCCTATACAAACCTTAAAGGGTATGTTAGAGATTTCATATAAATTAGAAATCCACGTTTTAGTTAAAATGTTTTTAACGTGAGAAGAATGTGTTAAAGATTTCATATAAAATCAAATTCATATACACGAATGTTAATAAAACCTTCAAAAATGTTGAGTGAATGAAGAATTAAAGGAGATTGATTTATGCAGATTGAGGCGTGGAGGGCATAGAAAACGGAA
This sequence comes from Macrotyloma uniflorum, assembly GCA_016859785.1. Classification (NCBI taxonomy): domain Eukaryota; kingdom Viridiplantae; phylum Streptophyta; class Magnoliopsida; order Fabales; family Fabaceae; genus Macrotyloma; species Macrotyloma uniflorum. The sequence continues at coordinate 2,528,403 of BDMB01000028.1, forward strand.
TTAAAGGAGAATCCAATGTGATGTTCTTCTCTTGATTTGATAATGTGAGACAAAAAAGTGTTGTTTGGTCATTAGCATTTGTGTTAACCCTTTTTTCTTCATGCACACTCACACAAAGAAAGGGTTAGAGAAAAGGTTTTCGTATGTTGAATCACATCAATTCGCACTAAATCAAATACCCAATTCACACTGCCTTTCTTTATTTTCCACTACCTAATGTGCATGGCTTGTTGGTGCTTTCCAGACATTATAGGTCATAGTTAAGAATCATCTTCAGACTAACATTTTCTCAAGAATTTTTTCCTCTTTTCATGAAAACTTCAAATTAACCATGGAGGAATGTTCAGATAATATGAAATGGAATACATATATATCACTTCCTTCAGTCATCTTCTCTAAACTCTTGCATCATGAGTTGTGCACTTTATTCATGAGAGGGTGACCTAGTTAAAGATTTTAGGTTTTGGTTTTGATTGGATAAACTTATTCATAAGTATTTTTAGGAGATAAAAATAAGGAAGTAAAATAATAATTTATTTTTTATATGTTAAAATTAATTAGTGCAACCTTCATTATTATTATACATTCAATAATTTTTAATTGATAAATTTATCAAAATCAATTGCTAAATTAAAAAGTTCCTTTTTTTATAAATTATATACAATTTAATTACTTTAAAATTATTTTTTTATAACCATATTAATACGGATTATTTATCAGTTTTTCGTTAGAGGATATAACTTGTTTTTCAACCATATTTCTTCATCCATAAAATTCGAATTTGAAATCTTATTTAAAAAATCGTTAATTCATCCATAAAAGACTCGAGGTTGAACGCTTATTTAAGGAGATTTAACCCTTACTTGATTTTTTTTTTTTATTTTTAAATTTTAAATATAATTTTATATAAACTATCAATATAATGCCTAGTTATGATTTATTAGTTTAATCAATAAAATTTGCATTTTATACAAAATTATAAACAGTGTAATAATTTATATAAGTTATATATAATTCAATATACCATAATATTTGTTTGTAAAAACATATTATTATACAAAAGTCATGACATTTTAAAATAGGGCAGGATCATATACCCTTTATGCATGATTAAACTTTACACTCTTTGTGGCCAGAACAACACATACTTTACACATATATATCTTGTAATCTGATTAAGGAATAGTATATATATATATGATACAATTCAAAGGTATATTCTGAAAATGTATAATTGAACATTGTATTATAGCAGAAAGTATTCTGCTGATAAAGCTGAATTTTCATGATGTGTAAAGACCTAGTATCGAATCTTCGTTTTAATTAAAGAGCATTGTAGAGACCTAAGGGATATGGTGCATGGTTTAAGAAAGAAGATAAAAAATAAAGCAAAAGCATTGTAATCATATATATATATATTTGAGGTAATCAAGTGAAATTAATTAATATTAATATCAAAATACACAAATTATTCTGATTCACGACATTTCTCGATCCAAAATTTTCAAATATTTTATTTAGATAGAAGTTATATAGAAGTTAATGTGATGTTAAATCATTAGTATACAACATTTTTCATAGTTAGTGGTGATTAATCAAAGAAAGGAACTATGAAATGCATGCTAATTGTATTCCCCGAATCAAAGATTGATATATATATATATATATATATATATATATATAATAATCAATAGAATATATACCAGTTCATCATTGCACGTGGATGGAGACATGGATTTGTATGTATATTCTTAGGGTTCCTTCACCTAATATATACGGGGAAAGATAGGATCTAGATAAATTTCCCTTTGCATTTAAATAAAAAGAAATGTAAATGAAAATAAAAGGGATTTAAAAAAAAAAAAATGACAGAAAGAAAGAAAGAAGAAGACAAGAAGAATCCATCGTGTACATATATGGCTTATTTTAGACCAAGCTAAAGGATCACTCGAAAGATTGTGCCAACTTTTATCTAAACTTTTCTTCACATATAATGCTACATAAAGGCAAAGGTGTGTGCATAGGAAAACCACTTATCTATCAAGAAAGTACTGATAACAATGGGGACTTTAGACTGGAGCAGCATTAAATTTAGAGCTTAACTTTAGTTGACTCTAATAGCTACCCTCAATTCTCAGAAGAATCTCACTGTTGCATGCATGAACCCTACCCCATACCTTAGTTAAGGCCATGCTTTAAAGTGTTCATAAACTTACTCTCAATCTCAAATAATGCATTTCAATTATTGTGGTTTTAGTTTTCATACCAAATAAATCCATGTTTTGCTCTTACTCATAACCTAACTTCAGATAAAAAAAACTACACTATCTTATCAGACATGGAAATTCTGATAACCATGTTATTAATCCTTGACTGAGAAACTGTAGATAAAATGAGTCATGAAAAAACATTACAAGCCTTGTTGTGGTTGGATAAATTAGTTAGTAACTTAGTACTGATCGAGCAATAACATCTTTTGATGTAGGAAGCATCGTTCAATCATCAGGGACAGAGGTTTACATGTAAATGCCAACAATTATCTTTTGTGCTTTTATGATTGGCAAATAAAAGGAACATGCATGCACGAACTCAGATGTGTCAAAAGAGAGATCAATGGTTGTAGAAATATGTGCCATGTTGGTGTTTTCAATAATATATAATATTAAACCATGTTTAAGCCAGGTGTGTGTGTATTTCTAAAGCAAAGCAAAGCAAATTGGTCAGTAGATTCCCTTCCCTACTTATTTAGAAAAGAAGGCTTTAGCACTTTAGATAAGGGCATCATATTCAAGCAATGCATCAAGATGCTCTCACTGATATGAATTGAACTTTTATATCCAATGAAGGAGGTTCATCTTTTCTCATTCTTGTTCATTTTCAATTTGTAGACCACGTACTTCATAGTTGCATTTTGTTTTGCTGGTTAAAGAGATTAAAGATGAAAATGAAAAGCAAATCATTATTCAATCAGAGTTTTTGTTAATTTTCTGCAGATATGATGGTATAGAATTACATACTTAACACGAAAAATTAATCCACATTGAAGTTTTTATACATAGGAAGTTTGAATTTCAATACATAAGTTATTTTAAATTTCATCTTCTTCTTGCTACAAACAATTTGCCATGAAAACAACAAAAATTGAATATTGAATTCACTCACGTTTCATTTAAAATTTTCAGATGAAAATTAACACAAATCCACAATCAAATGTTCAAGAAATCATCATGAAATAAATATACGCACATTATTAATACTTGGATATCAACAGTATAGGAAAGATATCAAGCAAGCGTACACTTGATTATCAGATCACAGAGATGTTGAGTTCAAGTTATAAATATCCAATTGTGTTTATATTAAAAAATTGTCATTGTAAGTATATGTAATTCAAACAAGATTATTTGTTGACAAAAATATTGATAATTTCTATCAAAACAAAAAAACATCACTCAAATTTTACATTAATTAAAAATAAAATATAATTATAATATATTAAAAAAAATATTTTCTGAATTAGTTTTAAAAATAGTTAAATACTTTATTATTTTATATATAATATAAAATTAAGTTAACAAAATTATTAAGTTTAAATTGAATTAATAAACTTTATTTTTTAAATTAATTTTAAAGATAAGATAAGTACTATAATTATATAATTATTTTTTATAAGATGTAATTTAATTGCATGAAATTTTTTTAGTTTTTGTTAATATGTTTCAATTGATAATTTTTCTTTATTTTCAATCTAGATAATTTTCAAATGAGATGGTTATAATATTGAAAACTTAAATTTATTTTCCTTTGCAAATTCCTAAAAAAAATAAACCAAGATAATTTTTTTCAAATAAGTAAAAATATATTAACTAAAAATAACAAAAATAAAAAGCTAAATGCATGATAACTAACAAATGATTAGTTTGAGTAATACTGAAATCGATTAAAAAAGTCTCAAACTTCTTGATAAAAAATCTTACTAAAAATAAGTAAATACTCCCTAGCAATACATAATTAACATTTTTTTTAAAACTTAATAGACCAACCTGATAAAATAAAAACAATATAAAATAAATTAAAAAAGAAATAAAGATAAAGAAGGCTTAACATGTTTTTTGTTTGTTCAATAAAGATAGTCGTATTAGACCAACCAACCCCTTTTATTTCCCTTTGGTCAAACTCTATTGACTCCTTTAGCACGAACATGTATGGTTCTTTGTTTATTATGGGCCATTCTTACAAAATTTGTTGTTATTGGATCTATGGCCCAAATTAGTGAGGTTGAAATGAACCCATTGATTTGTCTATACATGTAATGTAAGTGATTAATTGTGTGAGAAAACGCTACATGTGTGAGCATAGTTTTGAAGAGGTAGGAGTGAATATAACAAAATGGCGATGAGAATAAGAAAGGCCTTATTTAACAAATCAAGAGAAAAATAAAAAGCCCAAACTACGAGTTGGCTCCATCCACTTTCTCTCTGTACTGTGGTTCACCTCTTTCGCTCCAAACAAGAGGCTCTTGATTCTGGGCAATTAGGTGAGAACACATTTGAATGAAATTTTCTTAATAAATATATTTCCTTATCTTTAGATTTTTTTTTCTTTCTTTTTTGCTTCTTATTGCTATATTTTCCCTCTATAATGTTATATTGTGTTTGGTTTTGGAGATAGGATAATGTATTATTTAGCTCTAAAATTATATGGATGTTTTCCTTTGGAAATAATTTTCTGTGCTCAGTTTATGGTGGAAGCTTAATAGTAGATGAGTTTGTGAACAAGAAAAGCATGGCTTCTTTAACCAAAATGTAAATCTTATTCATATAGTGAAAAAGCAGTTGAAGAGGACACTGGTTTCCTCTTTAAATAATCCACAAAAAAAATGTCTCAAACAATCCCGTGATATTTGTGTTTGATGAAATGGTAGATTGTAGGACAGTGATGCCCAGGAATTATTACTTTATATATCAGTCCAAGGAGACTTTGTTGGGTATCTTTAGAGCAATGTGGTTGAAAAGGCCAACAAGTTGTTTGACATAATGTCTGAAAGAGTTGCTCCAAATATGTGTATATTTTATATTTGATCTACATGAATGTGAGACTGTGATCCAATGGGGTGCCTTTCAGATTCTTTATCATTGTTTCTGTCCATAGCCCAGAAAATGTTGGTATGGTATTGCTGAGATAAGCATGGGCGCTTGAATCCTGGTTTATATCAGGTATCTATCTGCCCAACATGCCGCACTGATGTGTGGGATAGGTTTCAAAACAAATAAAAGCAATTTGATAAATATAACTATGGAAAACATGCAGTACCCCTGGTACTGCCTGATGTGCTTCTGCTCTCCTGGGCATTGTCTTCAGCAGTTCCTACAGCTGATACTCAGTCTAACCTAAGCTCTTTTTTTTTTTTTTTTCTCTGTATAAGGCTTTTAGTTTTGGATCTGAAATCCACCTGTTAGTGCTCGGGTACGATAAGTTTGGTGTGGCCTTACAGTCACTTATAAATGTGATTTTTTTTTTTAATTTAAATTTTAGTCTTTCTGACACATTCCAATGTAGTTCTGCGTGCTCAATTGCAGCTTTGACATTTTCAATGAAATGAATTTCTACAGTGCTAGTGTTTGATGACTGTTAAGTTATTAGCTGTTCTATGACTATATCTTGGTTGTTTAATTCTTTAATGTTCTACCTGGTATTGGAATTGAAGCTAGAGCAAACTGACCATATTGAATCTTTGATTTTCGGTATAATGGTGGAAAAGGGGTATGAAAGGACAACATGTCAAGGATATCTAGTGATTCTTGATTTAACAGAACAAATGAACGTCTACAATGTCAGTGTTAATTTTTTTAATGTTCTTTTCTGGCATTGAAATTGTGTTAATTTTTTTAATGTTCTTTTCTGACATTGAAATTGAAACTAGAGAAAACCGACCATATTGGATCTTGGACATTCAGTACATCCTATAATGAATTCCACATCTGAATTAGAAAATGCTGTTAGAACATCTGGATCAGTATCATAGAGTTTGATTATGCGAATATTCTGATGTTCTAACAGTATTCTCTACTCAGATGTGGAATTCATTATAGGATTAGGGGTGAGTTAAACTTAAAATCTATTTCTATTAGTATAATTGTGAAAATGTAAAGGGGTGTGAAAGGAAAACATGTCAAAGATAGCTAGTGATTTTTTATTTATCCAATCTAATCACCTACCATACTTCCTGTGTATAATAGCGAGAGAACCCATTTGAGACTTACTATTTAGGAACTAATTCAGTAATTTCCCTTGAATTGATTAAAATATAATTTTTTTAGCTCTTTTGCATTTCTAGCTCTGGAAAAAAAAATACAGTTGATCTGATTATGTGATCATAGAAATAGAACTGCTGCTTAAACAAAATTTCCTAACTCAAAGTGCTCTCAGCATGATAGAAATAACTAGCAACCTTTGTTACATTTGTTTCAGATGTGTGCTTTCCAGGTGGTAGATTTTTCTTCAGAGAATCTATTGAGTAGTTTCATATGTTGTTAACTGAAGTTTACTAGTTGTTTTTTTTTTTTTTTTTGTCATATTTATGCGTTTAAGATGCCTACACTTAGTTTATGTTTCACTACTTTCTGTTCATGATATTTTCTATTGCTCAATATTTCCAATTCATATATGATATTTGAAATGGTCCTGTCCAATCTTGTTTTAGATTGAGACAAACGACAGTGATTAGTTTGTAGTTTGGAAAGTAGTAAACGTTTGTCTCTTCTAACCTTGTCAAACCATGGTTTGCAGTTTCCTAATTGAAATCCAAACATACTAAAGATGACTGTACTTCCTTGAGAACTTAATGTTTGTAATGACAATATGACTAACTTAATGTTTGTGGCATTTGAGTTTTAATGTGCTTGTTATATGATTTATTTGAACAGACAGGGTGGATGACGAAACAGAGCAGGTTGGGTGTCGATTCCTATAATCTAAGTGCTAATTCAATGCAAATTACGTGTAATGAAAGACTAAATCCCATTTTCTAGTTTCATCAAAATTATCACATGAACAATATAATGATGTTACATTATTCTATTCAGTTGATAAATCTTGTATATATTTTCTGTATCTTTCCAGTTCTTGATATAATAATTTTGTGATAGCCTGATGAGTAATATTTTACATTTATCAACATTCCTAGGGAGGCGTTTTTTCTGGTGTGAGTGTGACATTATTAGTCACTGATAGAAGAAAGTCTAATGGCACATTCACCAAGCTTGATCTCTATCGGTTTCAGTTTTGGTCCACTTCCTAAAACCAAAGTCAGTGTTTCTCGAAGGCTTGTCCCCAGATCTTCAACAGGACTACGCATTCGGGCGGTGCAGGAAAATGGTGGACAACGAAGACTGGTGGACATCATTAGACTTGTGCCTGAATTCTCACGAAATTACTTTAGAAGTCCTTCTCGCAGGGCACTGTTTGGTGGAATCTCCTTGCTGGGTGGATTCTATGTTGCACAAACAATCTCACTGTCTTTTGGAGCTCTAGGAGTCAATGATGTTATTGCTGCAGTGTTATGTGTTCTTCTTACAGAATATGTGACTAAGTTCTATTACAGCCGACCAAAAGTTACTTTCCCAGTTGCTCTTCTCAACAACTTTAAAATGGGTTTCACCTATGGACTCTTCATTGATGCCTTTAAGCTTGCCAGTTGATCTTTAACATCAATGCAATTACACAAGATTGAAACCTTCATACTTAGCAGGTTACTCTCCAAAATTGGTTTCCATCTGTTGAACCACCAAGCCTGTACATGTCAGAAGTGGCCCACATATAAATGCAACAAGTCAAGATATATTGTACCTGGTCACACTCCAAAGTTGGTTTGCATGTGTTAAATATCAACGCCTGTAAATGTTAGAATTAGCCCTAGAATCATCCTTACATTCCTTGTATATCAACTCACATATCCATTATTTTTCCCTTATATTTCTTCTATTTCCTTTGTAATTTGTGTGGCTATTCTGGTCTTTTCACTATTCTTCTGTTCCTGTTATCTTATAAAAATCCGTACCCCTGTATATTTGTGTCACAATGTAGGATTTATGAGCCTATGACCACATTCAGATTACATTTTTTTTAGGATAAATGGCTTCATAGGGAAAATAACTCTAAAGAAATGGTATCCCATGTGGTGGATAATAAATGAATTTATTTGATATTTTTATATCCAGTGTATTTGTAAGTCAATAGTCAAAAACTAATTTTTCCAGTATTTTTTTTGGTTTTACACTTTATGGGAAATCTGCATTACTCCTATTATGTTGCTCAAATAGTTGCAAACTAATAGTTAGGGACATTTATAGCAATTTTAAAAAACCAAAATTGTGACACTACTAATCAATAAACATAGATAGTGGAGATGTTTGGTCATCAAACCCGTCAAAGTCTCAGACAAAGCAAAATGTTTGATTTTATGGGCATGATGTTTCTGCTTTGTTGATATCATCTTTGTGAATGTTAGGTGACGGTATTAAAGCTCTGGATATTTGGTCCTTATCAATGTCTTGTGAGGAATCTTCTAAACTTGGGGTCCCACAACAAATTGAGTTGACTGTATTCATTACTTAAAAAAAAGGCTAAATAATTTAATAGAGTATGTATATAAATTTGAAAATAAATAGGGTTTGGATAAAGTATTATAGGTTTCGTACTTGTATTTAAAGAAAAAAAAAAACATATTTGTCTCATATGTGTACTGAATATCTATACCTGTACTTTACTTACGTATATAAGTTAATAAATACAAAATATATTAATTTAAAAATATTACAAAATTTCATTCTTAGATTTAATGTGTTGTTTTTTTATGGTGTGCTTATCTATTAAATAATCCATTTCTAACATCATCCAAAATTCAAACTTCAACATATTTCTTTTATTTATAATTCTTTTAAAATTTTACTAAACACCTTCATCACTTAAACTCACTGTTTCACTTAATCTAATTCTAGGTCGTTACAATCCCTCCAACTACAAAAATTTTTGTTCTAAAAAATATCCTTATCATTGAAAAAGTTGGGAATAAAGCCGCCTCATGTCATCCTCAAGTTCTCAAGTAGAATCACCAGTCCTCACATTCCATATTATCTTGATTAGGTTTATGACTCTTCCTTTGAGTTGTTTGACTCTTTTATCTTCAATTCTGACTAGTGTCGCTTCAACAGAGAAATCTTCTCTAATCTCAACTTCTTCAAGTTCAAGGATGTGGTTGGGATCCAGTATGTACTTCCTGACCTGATAGACGTGGAATACATTGTGCAGTCTGGCTAGAGGAGGAGGCAACACTAGCTCATAGGCCACTGGGTCAATTCTTCTCAAAATTTGATATGGCCCTATGAACTTGAGAACTCTCCCTACTCTAATTACTGGGGCAACTCCCAAAAATACATGTTCATCCGCTTTAAACTCTAAGACTCTCCTTCTTCTATCAATGTATGATTTCTAACGGCTCTGAGATACTCTCATTCTTACCTGAATCTGTTTACCTTCTCAGTGGTTTGTTGAAGTAGCTTAGGTCCTACTAGAATCCCTTCCCTTCCCCATCTTGGTACCAACAAAGGGGGTTCTACACTTCCTTCCATAAATAGTCTCTTAAGGAGTCATTCCAATATTGGCGTGGTAGCTGTTGTTATAGGTGAACTCTACTAGCGGTAAGATCTCGTCCCAAATAGTCCTCTTAGAGTACCCATCGGTTTGAGGGTGATAGGCAGAACTGAGTCTCAACCTTGTGTCCAAGGCATCTTGGAGGGTCTGCCAAAAGTGGGAAGTAAACCTTAGATTCTTGTCGAACACAATACTAGAAGGCACTCCATGCAGTTTGATCACTTCTCTTATGTACAATTGAGTCAATCTCTCCATGAAAATTCTCAAGTTCACTGACAAGAAGTGAACACTCTTAATCAGTTTATCTACCATCACCTAGACTGAATTGTGGTCTCTCACTATCTGAGGTAAGTGAGTAACAAAGTCTATAGCTATGCTATCTCACTTCCACTCAGGGATCTCCAATTGTTACAACATGCCCCCAGACATTCTGGTAAGTTAGACAAGTTGCTATAAATTGGGCTATCTCTTTCTCATATTCGGTCACCAGAAAGAGTCCTTCAAATCCTTATAGATCTTAGTCATACCTGGATGTAGATTAAGTCGCCTTTTATATCTTTTTTCTAATATCATCTTATTGAGCTTCTTGTTAGCGAGTAAACATATAATCCTTAAAGTTCAAAATCTCCTTAACACTTATGGTCTGTTTGTTTCTAGATAAACACTGTTAATAAGCGAGGATTTGAGTTGAAAATTGATTTTGATAAATTTTATATACATAAAATTATATAATAAAATTATTAATATTTTTTATTTTTTATATTATTATATTAATAAATAAAAATAAAATAATTAAATAATTATTAATAATAAATAAAATTATTTATAATAATATTATAATTATTAATAATATTTATATTTTATAATAATAATAATAATAATTAAAAATAATAGTAAAATAAATAATAATATTAAAATAAAAAAATATATATTTAAAAAATTAATACAAAAAAAATTATTTTACTTTCTATTTATTTATACTCTCTTTCCCTTAATCCAAACAACTTCACTTTTCCTTCTCTTTCTCTTCATTTTTTTTTTTCACTCCCTCAAATCTATCCTTTAATCCAAACAGATCCTTAAAGAGAAGTCTTTAGTAGCTTCAGTTCTCATAACCTCCATGATACTGGTTTTCTCGGGATGATACACCAGCTAGAAGAAATAAAAATCTTTGAAATCAAAGTCACCACTAGTATCATATTTAATTTTCCTATGTAAATTTAATATAATATTTTTTATACATAAAATAGTTATTATTTAAAATATTGTATAATACAAGAATTATTATACATAAAAGATGATATTTTGTTTTAAAAGTCTCTAAAAAAGCAAAATTTTATAAGATATTTTCTTTTAAAAATCTCTAAAAGCAACACAAATCCACTGAAATTTCAAGAATCTAAAACTATTTCTACTGCCAGCTAAGTTGAGAAAAAACTGAATCAAGATTTATTATAAGAAACGTTGGTTTAAATATTTTTAGGAATATCTTTTGGTATTTAAAGACTAATTAAGATGTTGTGATTAGATGAAACTCTTATATGAGAATTGTAATTGAAAGGGTCGTAATTAAAAGTATAATTTTTAAATAATAGAAAAAAGAAAAGAAAAGAAAAGGGGAAAAGCGAGATGCATTTGGAAGGGAAGGGGGAGACACCTGTCCGAGGTTGCTGTCAGCGGTGGAAGGATGTGGTCCCCACAAAGAGGCCACGCGTTTCGCGGATTTGGGCTGCTCAAGTGCGTGTCACGTGGGCCACATTTTTCTTTTGTTGGGTTCCCCTCAAGGGCCCCGATAACCTCACCCGCACACCTCACCCTCCACTCCAAAACCCGCTGTCCCCGGTCACCCCTCACCCTCCGTCTCCCACAACGCAGCCTCTCTCGCCACCGGCACTCCCGGTTCCCCTCCTCCACGTGTCCTCGTCGACCCCACAGGTAGGTGACGTCATCATTACCCTCTTGTCTTTGAAGCCAAAAGAAAAATTTATAATTAATTAGTTAAATAAAGGAAAATGCACTTTGAGGACTCGAGACTTAAAAAGACGAAGACCCAAAGACTTTTGTGAGAGTGTTATGTTGTGTTGTATGCTATTTTACCATTTTTCTTCTTTTTCAATTAAATCTTCTTTCTTTAATTTTTTATTTTATTTTCTTTATTATTATTATTGGTGTTGCTGCTATTAATTAATTTCTGGTGCTAAATTGAGAGAACTGTGTGTGTGAGAGACACAGACAGAGAGAGAGAGAGGAATCAAGATAGCTCCTTTTGAATTTTCTATCAGAATCTGAGGACCCAAAGTCTAGGGTTTTCTGTTCTTTCTCTTGGTAAGTGAGTGCTCTGGTATTCTTTTCACTCAATTTTTCTCTCGATTGATTTGGGGATTTCGTTTGATTGCGTGATTCATTTCTCTCTGAGTTTTTTGGGGATTAGGGTTTTGGGGTTCGTTCTTCCTGGGTGGTTTTTTTTTTTTTAAGATGGGTGGAGAATTTGGTGACTGATTGAGTTGTGATGTGGGAATTCTTGAATGGAATAACGAAAAGTTCATTTTTTTTCCGTGGCGGGAAGCGGATTGTACCTGAGCTAGGGTTGATTGTGAATGTGGGGAGAAAAGGGGGAGAATTGAGGGTTTTGGGGTGGTGTAAAGTGACAAATTTGGTGAAATTTGGTGAAATTTTGTGAAACTGAGCTTCATAGGTGTGGTTGGCTGTCTGGCACTGACCGACAGTTGGATTACATATGTTGTTGATGTGTGCTATGGCTGTGGTTCTGTTTGGTTGTCTGTTTGACTAAACACTCCTTTAAAAAATTTTAGGACAGTGTTTGAAATTTTTTTCCCCTGGTTTAAATCTATCTATAGATGTATCTATCATTTGAGAGTTGTTGTCTTTCAAGAATTTGGAAACTCTAAAAGTATTGTCTAGTGAACGCAAAATGAATGAATTCCAGTTTTGTAACTGTTAGCTGGTTAAGGTTTGTTTGTTTTTATGATGAATCATGATTAATTTTGGTCGGGGTTGCTGGGTGGTTTTTATCGTTTGCCCCCCTCTGAGATTGAATTTATTATTTTGAAGGTTATCATCAGTTTTATTTATTATCATTTGGCTTCGTTTTGATGTAAGGAATATGATTTGTGTATCACTATGTATGTTGTTTTTGTAGGGATCTGTAGACATGCAGTCCAAGTCTGAAACTGCAAATCGACTGAGGTCAGATCCTCATTCCTTTCAACCTAGCAGTGTTTATGCCGAGCCTTGGTGGCGTGGTATTGGTTGCAATCCCTTGGCCCAAACAATGGCTGGGGCAAATGCGTCCAATTCATCGTCTCTTGAATGCCCTAATGGTGATTCTGAATCCAATGAAGAAGGCCAGTCTTTGTCGAATAGTGGAATGAACGAGGAAGATGATGATGCCACTAAGGATTCGCAGCCGGCTGCTCCTAACGAATCAGGTGCTTTAGAGTATCATTTGACCATTTAAAGACAAATGATGGAATTAGGGAACATAAGCAAATGAATTGGCACTTTAGATTTTATACTACGTAATTTTTCATCCTTCAATAATTTTTTCATTCTTCAAAGTTTTGTATTTTTTTGTCTTCTTTGCAGGAAATTATGGGCAAGAACAGCAAGGGATGCAGCATACTGCGTCATCTGCACCATCCATGCGTGAAGAATGCCTTACTCAGACACCACAGCTGGAACTTGTGGGTCATTCAATTGTTAGTCTTTTCCTTTGGTCTTATCACTTTTTTAACATATAGGCATGGTCCAAATATTGTTGACTTATTACAATAGCATAAATTGTTGCTGACTCATGCATATCATTTTATGGAAAATCTGTAGTAGAATTTATAGTTGCATGTCGTTGGAATGGATTGGACTCTTTAAATTCTTTTGATACAGGCATGTGCGACAAATCCTTATCAAGATCCGTATTATGGGGGCATGATGGCAGCTTATGGGCACCAGCAGTTGGTATGTAATTAATATTGTGCTAATTAAAGGTTATTATTGCATATATAGGTCATAAGTATAACAATTACTGATTAGCAACTTTCACAAATTAGTCTGATAAGAAATATGGTCAGTATATAATCCTGAAGGGATATGTTCTTGTAATATCGGTAAATTTGATCCATTTTGTTTGGTCAATTGTCTTGTTTAAAAAGCATTGGTGATATTTGCATGACAGAGGTAAATAACCATATGATATTTTTACCATTAGGGATATGCTCCTTTTATAGGAATGCCTCATGCCAGAATGCCTTTGCCCCTTGAGATGGCTCAAGAGCCTGTATATGTGAATGCCAAACAGTACCAAGGAATTCTGAGGCGAAGACAAGCCCGTGCGAAAGCAGAACTTGAAAAGAAGCTAATAAAGTCTAGAAAGGTACAAATGCATCAGAGCTAATTTGTCTGTTTTTTTCAACTACTGTTTGAATGATTGATATCACACCACATTTTATGAGATTTTTTTAGCTATGTTTCCCTTTATTGTACATGTACTAAACCTTATGACTCTCGGCCGATCTAAAGGAAAATCATTGGGACATGAATAAATTTTAACTTATGTATCTGTGAAGATTTTATAGCAAAGATACAATGTAAGTAAAAAAGAAGCCTAGTAATTAATTTCTGGACCTAATATCAGTGTACTTGTGCTTGAGCCCAATTTTTTCTTTTAAGCATGTTTTGGATCTTATAAGATGAAAAGGAGCAACAACTAACCTGATTAACTTCCTTCTCATATCCCTGTCCATCTCTCCATGCAAATCCATTTTTTGGCTGTATTCTCTTGCTTAAAACAATTACGTTGTCAAATTCCTCAGTTTTATAACTGTTTTGCAATGATTAAGGCAGGGATACACTTTTTATGTAACCTAGCTGGTTCAAATTTTTGTTCACTTATCTACCACATGAATGTAATTCTATGTGCGGGAAGGGTGTAGTATGATCATGAACACTGGACATGTTTAGATGAAAAAAATTGGAATGTGAGATTCCTGTTGTAATACTGTGTCATTGTGCCACATGAGCATATTTTATTATGTGTAGGTCAAGATGCTTGTGCATCAATATCCATTGCAGTAATGTCCATGACTATGCTGAATTAATGATGTGACAAATTGGTTCTCTTTTATTTCAAATTGGAAGTTGGAACTGTGAAAACATTTATGAACATCTATCACCCAATAGTCTGAATCATATTAAATGTAGATAAGGAATAACTTTCTAATATATTGTTTGCTAGGATCGGTTATTGCAGTCTCAACGAAGGCAGGAGTGTGGTAAAAAAGAATAAGCATGCCAGTAGGCAGTGGAAAACATAGTGCATAAATGTTAACAAACTTGTTATAACCTATGTTGAAAATCGGAATGATATATTCTGTATTTATTATAGACATGTAATCTTTATTATATAGGAAATCAAGTATGTCTATATAAACTTAGTTGTGTTGTGTATTCAGACAATTTTCATTCCAATGTCTCTGATTTCTCTCTTAATAAACTAGTATTTCCTAAAATGATTTTGCTATATTAACATCTGTGGTCTCCTCTAACTTTGCAGTTACCCTTTATTTTTCATTGGGAAACATATTATGTGCAGTTACCTTTATGTTTTTAGTGGAAAACATCATATGCAGTTAACTTTATACAAACAGTAATATGTTTGAAATTGAGAATAAAATCAGGAATTAAGTAGCTTATTCTTCCTAAAGGTTCAACATGTTCCACTGTCTTGCTTGATCTTTTCTGGATCACTATTGGGCTATGCTAACATCTGTTTCACACAGCCATATCTTCATGAGTCTCGGCACCAGCATGCTATGAGAAGGGCAAGAGGTACTGGAGGACGGTTTGCTAAGAAAACCGATGCTGAGGGCTCAAACAACTCAGGCAAAGAAAAGGATAATGGTACTGATTCTGTTCTATCATCACAATCAATTAGTTCATCTGGTTCTGAACCATTGCATTCTGACTCTGCGGAAACCTGGAATTCTCCTAACATGCAACAAGATGCAAGAGCAGCAAAAGTGCACAACAGGTTTGAAGTACCTAGTTACCAAAATGGCAGTGGCTCTTACCATAACCGTAATGGATTACAATCTTCTGCGTATCATTCATCCTCAGGCGAAAGAGTGGAGGAAAGGGACTGTTCAGGTCAGCAACTAAACCATAATTGATGGGGGGGTTAGAGGCCGAGGTTGGTTTGTATCCTAGAGACATATTGGTGAATACCTTGGTTATCTGTAAACATTCTTGGCAATATATATGTCAAGCGGCAAATCATTCTTGGCTTTGTTCTTGTGTTTGTGGTGTGAATGATATTATGAGGGAGAGAAAAGAATGATTGATTATTGGTATTTGTCGATCAATCAATCCTTCATTCTTTTCTCATTTTTAATATTGTACAGTTTTATAGTGGTTAGTCAACTCCAACGTCAACCAACTTGGATGGATGATCAGATCAGAAGACTATGAAGAAACAAACTCTTACCAACCCTCTGATTGACTGGTTTATCTTGTGTAGTTCTTCAACTGGTTGTTAATGTTAACATGAGACGTCATAGGATAATGAATGTTAGTTATTACAGTTAACCATTTTTTGGCCTTTGTTGTTTTAATTTTAACTTGTCATTGTTTCTATAGAAAATTAATTTTTCATGGTCTTTAGGGAGAATGAAAATGAAAATGAAAAAAAGAAAAAATCTAGTAAAATTCTAACATAAGTTTGACCTTTTTGAAGAAGTAAGCAAGAAACACTCAATGAATATTCTTGTATTATAATATAAGTAGGACTATTTTCAAAGGGAGAATAAGGATGCTATTATCTAGACTTCAAGGGAGAATAATATTCCTTGTAGTCACTTAGAAAGTGTTCTTTGTCCCGAAGTTTGCTTTTGGTACAAATATAGTTTTTTTTTCATTCTAATCTTAAAATAAGACGCCCTTTTGAGTACAAAGCTATCACTTAATTGAGTTAAGTTGTTATCAATTAAGTTTTGTTAATAAGCTATCATTCCTTTGTAATAACAAAAGTGAAGTATTGTTTTCTTATTTGGCGGGCTTTGATATCTGATATTTTATCAGAAGGTTAATGTTTCTGGTGGAGGTGCCTGTGATTTCTCCACTAGACAGCTTTATAAAGTCATTTTGGGGTAATTTGGTAAAAATATATGTATTATATTAGGGAAGAAAAAACTAAAAATGGATTCCACATGCCTGTCCTACATATTAGATTTTTCAGAAAGTTCATAGCAAGACCAGCTTAGCTTAAGAGTTTTTATAAGTTCGATCATATAACCTTTTTGTTAAATAAAATAGTTAAATGCGTCGCAAACATTGAAAATGCTATTTTCATCTCTATTTCCACAAAATTGGTCAAATTCAAAGGACTAATTTATTGTTAAATTTACAATTTCAAAAAGTGTAATGCATTCACAAACTTTTAGGAATCAAATCAGACTATTCAAGGACAAAAATAACATTAAAGTGTTATTTATTGAAACAATCTATTATTTATAAACGACAAATATTTTTCAGAACATTCAGTCACTTTTTTAATTATTTACAAATAGATGCTTTTCCGTATGATAAGAACTAAGCGCTCATGATAGTTTATTCTAAATAAAATAATCTCTTCTCATTATAAAATTATCTTCACCTTTAGATCAGTATAATTAAAATACTTCTTTCCCATCAGACAAATTATGCTTTGCCATTTTGACTTGTTTATCGCGCATGAGAAGCGCATCGAGGAAGAACAAAATAATCCTTCAAGAGCATCTATTTGAAAGCGAACCACTTTTATGTTATTATTTCATACATGGTACTTTTACACTCAAAAGGAAAATTGTGAACTAGTCACTACATATATTTCATTTAGGTATATATGATTAACCTTTAATCATGCTGTTTATCTTCATCCACATCCTCTATCACTTCTTCGGTATTATTATATTGTCCCATGATTTCATCATCACCATCAGCTGCATGCTCTGCTCCGGTTTTGCTAGCATTAGCGGGCCCTGTGGCATTAGCCACATTTTGTTGCTTATCCATCATCCCAGACAGGGCTAAAGTTGGAGACCATTCGAGAACATCGTCAATAATGTTAGATACCCTCTTATGGTACCTGCACAAAAGTCAAAGCAACATGTTGTGAAAGTTAGAAAAAACCAACTACAACTAATTTTTTTTTCCCTTTTATGGGTTTGTTTATAGATCCAACAGGAAGAGAATTTATGCTCAGTTTGAGTTTATGAGTATTTTCTGCAAGAATAAGGATATATGTCATTTAAATCTATTGTGTTTGTGTTTAGGGCTTACCTTGCTCTGGCAGCTTCATCAGGTGCATGATGCCTCAGCAATAATATGAACAACACAGCTACCCCAGCATAGAAAAGTCTCGTTGTCCACTTAGGCTTTTCCTCTTCATCTTTCTTAGGCCAAAATCTGAACAACTCCCCCAGTGTTGCTTCCTCGGCAAGGATGTTAGGGAAAAACCAGATTCGCTTTCCAAGAGTGATATATAAAGCTCCAAATATTGCACCTCTTACTACAATATTAAAAAATCATGAGGTCAAAGGAAGCACTGAACCATAATGTGGTGCACTTAATAAAGCATATTTCAGACAATAATCCACTTCTAATAAAAAACGTTATAGCTGCCAAGAGTACAAGAAGTTGAAAGAAATATATCTTATTCCTTGAGCCTCTAACAACTATTACAATATCTATAGATTTCAGAAGTCAAGTTACGATGTGTATAGCAACTAAAAGGTGAAAAATAGTTCAACAAAGCAACTTAAAGAAAAATTTGAAAAGGCTTGTGAACACCCAAAGGCATGCAAAATAGAGGTGCAAGCAGTCGATTCTATATATTTCACAGGTCTGAAGCATCAGCTTTCAAGCCATATAATTCTTAGAAGGGTAGACATATTTTTCTGCATAGGGCAAGAATTATTCAATAATAAAAATTCACTGCGGCAGAGGTCTCTTTTGCCTTACATATCTCCATTATTATTGAAAAATGACACCTTTTTCTATCAGTTTAGCATTCAAAAACTTACATAAACCCCTTCGAAGTTCAAAGCAACAGAAACCTATTATGAAAATGTAGTCTATACAAACATTCCCCAGATTTTCCTATTTTTTCACAAACCTCTCTGGTTCATTAGAGACTTATGAGATATTACAATACTGATACTCTAGATTAATAGAGTCTCTTATTATTATATTCTTTACACAATTCAAATTTCAAACTACGCATTCAATTTCCTCTTCCTGATCTAAGTACTAAACCTCTGGAATTTTAATCATGATAGATTGACTTCCAATCTCCCAATGTGAAAGGCTTCTCTCCTCTGTTTATAATCGTATTAGATTGACGACTAATCTTCTAATGAAAGCTTTTTCTCTACTCTGTTCACAATTCCATAGTTGTTAGATTAACTTCCAACTAATCTGTAAATATTTTATATTCATTTATATTATTTAAAAAATTATATTAATGTGTCCATATCTTCAATTTTTAAAAGTTGTGCTATTTTGTATAGCAATATTCTAGCAATATAGACAGTAAAATAACTAACACTATATGAAGAAACTAGGCAAAAACAAATCAAATACTAAAGGAAATAAAAACTTACTCAAAAGTAAAGAGAGGATGAGAAAAAGGATCCCAGCACATGAGTAAAGTATCAATAGCTTGCAGCGATGAGGGTACACAGGAAATAAGCAAATAGCCAAAGTTAAGACGGGCCAGAAAAATGAGAGGAGTGTCTGCCAAAGTGGATGGCGTTTTACAAACGTCCATGCAAAGAAAGCATCATTTTCAGAAAATACTTGTTCCTGCAGAAGACAATCAAATTTTGTTAGAATCAAACACAGAAACAAACCTAATCACATAAACTGCGGAGAAAAAAACCCTACATTGTGATCATTTTAACATAGAAAATGCACTTAAACTCCTTGAATACCTTACAATGCTCATATTTCTTTCCTGAAGTTGTTTTTAGAAAATTGTTTTCTTTATTAAAACTATACTGAATTGCAAAAATACATAAGATAAAATACAATTGTTTCAGTATTATATGATATGATGCATCATACATATAGTTAGCAAAAAAATATACTCATGTATGAATGCACCACCAACTGATTACATAGAAATTGAAAAATCAGCCACCCGCAAACATACTTATACTAGATAAAACTGAAATGAATATATCAACACCGCCAAAAAAAACTGACCAAAATTGAATGACTGAATCAGCAACATAGTTATCAATCTTGGACAGTAACAGATAGAAGCTGACCCTAAAAATGTGGTAGCAGTATAGAGCATAGTGGAATGTGGCTGGAAAAAACAGAATTCAGCCAGTAACAGAAGAGAAGGCACTCTTCTGAGCTCAGAGTGTGGCTGTTCCAAAACTGAGAGTAGGTAACCAATAGAAGACCTAGTAGCTTTTATTTTAAGGTTGAAAAAGGGAGTAAAATCTTATTTGACCCCCTAAAAACCCCAAAATGACACTGGAAGGGGCAAAATATTTTTTTTAGTAGAGCAACCTATGGATGCTCCACTCCACAACAACCCTATGGCACCGTCATTATTAACTATGAATTGATCAAGCTATACATTTCTCAACATAGCACAAGTAACCATATCAGGCATAGGCAAACCAAAGTTGTCCATTTAGAGTGACCAAAAGTTTCGAACATAGAAAGCTTCCCCTTGTTGTTGACTTTCACCTTTTACATTCGGCTACTAACCAAATGTAGTTCTCTTTTAAAAGCCTTCAATCAATTTATCCTAGACAATCCCCATAATCCATTCTCTTTTAAAATCCTCATTCTAAAGAAGTGATCTGAGAACTTCAGCAATAAAACTTGAAAAAACTAACCCACCCACCTACCCGGGTGCAAAAAAATAAAAAGGTTCGGTGAACAGCTTGTGAGGATAAAAAAAAACATCATACAGGTCAATAGTGCAGAGCCAGAAATTTCTGAGATATTGACAGACCATATTCAAGCATATACATGTTGAACTTTCTGACATAATCATTGCAACTCAATAATTGTAGAAAGAAAGCTCAAACCATGAGTAAAAAACACTAACAGGGAAAATTTCCAAATGTGCAGGCCAAGTAGATAACTTTTTCTTCCCAGGGCGAACAGTTTTTACAACACGATCACAGCGCAGTAAAAGATTTTTCCCAAGTAGAATGTTGGCAATCTCCTCTGTCTCTAAATTCCTATCTGATTCTAGAATATCCTTGAGCTCCGGATTGTTTTTCAAGAAGCTTACGAAATCCTTCCCTCTAAAATACTCAACACGAGTCTCCTGTAGAACAGCCCATCTCGAAACCAATTCCTTGTGGTCTCTAACCTTCTCAGCAAACACCTGGAATACATCTTGCTTGACAGCTTGTTTCTGAAAACAAAGAAACCCCAACTCAGTCACCAAATAACAGAGACGGCTCTTTTGTTGGGATATCAAAGAGGCAAAATAGCAAAACTCAAAAACATGGCACAATTGAACATGACCCGCACAATGACATACTACAAACGGGAACAAAATAAAGACATTTCAGAATATATCGAAGCCTAAATCAACCTTGCTTCCCCAATTCCCTTTTCCATTAAAAAAACTAGTGAAATTGAAAATGGAAAAGAGAAAAGTTACTATCACAGACATACACACACAAGATCAAATGTCAATAAAACTCAACCTTGCTTACTAAATTCTCTTTTCCATTAAAAACACTAGTGAAACTGAAAATGGAAAAGAAAAAAGTTACAATCACACACACACACAGAAAAGATCAAATGTCAATAAAAACTCAACCTTGCTTCCCAAATTCTCTTTTCCATTAAAAACACTAGTGAAATTGAACATGGAAAAGAAAAAAGTTACAATCACAGCAAAAACCCTATTTGGAGAATTGCAAAAATTGAGCTGAAAACATGGCACTATCACACACATTCACGCCAATTAATTTAGTGCTTGTAGCTCTTCCGCGGTTTCAATCAGTACATTACCGAAACCCAAACCCCAGAAAAATTGAAACCCAAAATTTGATCCGATGCGTTTTGGTGGCAAGGAAAATGGAGAAGAAAAGGCGTAGAGTGAGATTAACAATGAGAGGAATATAGCAGAGAGAGGGAATTGGGAGTGAAAAATTGAAGATGGGAAATGAAAACCCTAACCCTAGGAGGAGCGTCGGAGGTGGGATCTGGTGCGGAGGAGCGTCGGAACCTCTTCTTGTCAGCTGCGCCTCCCGAAGACTTCTTCATTTCCTTCTCTTTCTGTTACCCTACTCTCTCTCTCTCTCTCTCTTCTATTTCTCCATCATTTTATTCACAACTATTCAAAAAGAGAATTTTGATGGTGTTTTTGGATTACCTAATTCATTAACATAAATAATTTCAAAGTAAAAATATGTTATTTAGATAAAAAAAATTATAATAATTTAATTATTTAAAATTAAAGAATCTTACATATAAAAAAAATGAAAATTTTCATATTATATTATTTCTTAAAAATATATCTTTTCTTCTCATAAATTTTTTTTATTTTAGATTGAATTGAAATATTATGAATATTCGGTTAAACATTCACAACTCAATATTAATTAAGACATAAATGAGTTGTCTTTTAATTATAATTTTTAATATGATTTTTTTTTTAATATAAATTTAAATTGTTTTTTAATTGATATTAATTATGCATTTCTTTATCAATAATAATAAGTCTTGTTTTTTAAATAATATTTATCATAATTTTCTCAATTAATATTGATAAGAATATACAAGATTATGTATAATTAATGTCAGTCAATATTTTTTTATTAATATCTTGTTGTTTTTTTAAGTTAAATTTATAGTAACTAATTTTATTAATGTCTATATTGTTGTTTTATTAACGTTGTTAACGGTATGTGGTGATAAATTTTTTTATTTATATTTATTGGTAATTTAAATTATTTTGTCAAAATAAACAAAAATAAAAATAATATATTGATAATTAATTCACATTTAAAAGTGGGTTAATTTAATCAGATAACTATAATTAATTTAAATTTAATCATCAATTTGGTTGAGATGGTAATACTCATCAATTAATCATGTAATATTAATCAACAATTAGAATTTAATAAACAAGTTGAATACAAAATTAGCATGAAATATCTCATCCATTATTGCACCCACAAAAGCAAAAAGTTTCCAAATTAATAGCCACCAAGAATTAACTAAACAAATGTTGTGAATGATTGAATTTTAGGGTTTTAAGAGATTACATACATTATTAAAATTATATAAAAAAATGAATTTAATGGACATGTTTGTTAAGATTAAGAAAAATAAGATAGATAAAAACAAAAATAATAAATACTAGTGGTGTGTTTTATATGTATATACATATTTGAAATATTCAACTTTGATGTTTTTTAGAAATTTTTTTATGTGAAAGGTAAAGATACGAGAAATAAAAGTAGGGAAAAATTAATAAAATGGATTGCAAAAAATTCAATATTAATTTTCCTTTATATTTCTTAAACCAATAACACCAAATTTTTTTATTTACTGAAAATTATTTCTATTAGATACAATCTTTAGGTTACTAGAAGTGTTAGAGATTTTTAAGCAAGAATGTTAGTGATATTCTCTACAACATTGTTTTAATATTTTTTCTTCTATCTGCCATGAGAATACATTAATAATATATATTTATATATAATATTTTTATTTCTATTTATCAATTTAAAATTTACACGTAAATCATTTTTAATTAATTAGTAATATGTTAAAATTAGATTGATCAGTAACAGATGATGGAGAAATTGACCAAAAGCCCTTCATATCTATTTACATTAGCACCAAACACTGACATAAAAAAACATAAAATTAAAGGTCACTGTCATGCACACTGAAGTTAAAGACACAACATTATCTTCAATTTCTTTGGTTGTGTTGTGCGTTGGATATTTGGGGTGGGTGAAGGAATGGTTCCAATTTCCAATTCCCATATTCAATTTCAAATGTTCTCATCCATTAATCTTCTCTGCTTCTACAAGCAGCCACCCTCAGTGTTTGTTGTGCAATCTAATGAAGGAATTTTCAAGGACCAGAGGTTGATCACAAACACTTCTTCTTCTTCTTCACATTCTTGTTTTGGGATTGTTCATGCATCAGTGAAGGAAGATTCACAGTCACAGCAATATGAGGTAGAGCCAGAAAAAGCCAGAGAAGCACTCAAAAAGCTTGATGAACAAATGCAGTCCCTCTCCAGTAAAAAACAACCCTCCAATGCTCCAAAATTCAAGGGTACTCTCTCCCACTTTTCCTTTTTATCCTCAATCCATAACTAAAATTTCTAATTCTTGTTCTGTTTTTAAATTTCAGTGATTGCTGATATACTATGATTTTCAGTGCCTCCATAAGAGAAAATTTTGAAATTTAAGTAGTTTAGGCTATAATTTCCCTATTGATTCCTATTGTACTTTTTTTAGAGTCACTCTCTATATATATATATTTAGTTGAAATTTGTGCATTTTATTTTAAGAATTAGACTCACTGATTAGAAAATAAATCATTAGAGAACAAGTTATTAACATATTTTCATAGATAATTTATTTAGAAAATCATAAAAATGACTAATTAATATATTTTTTCAAATTCTGCAGAACAGAACATGAATAAACCATAATTGATTAAAGGGTGTGTTAACAATTACATCATTCAAATTTATCCTTTTAATGACTCTTAACCCACAACTTTTTCATTCAATTGCAGTTTCGGAAGTGAAGCTTCCTACAGAACTAGGCAGTGGCAAAGAAAAGTTAGAAATTTCAGATTCATCTCTTGCAATTGCAGCAGGTGGTCTGGTTCTCTTCACCATGTTTTATAATGTACTATTTTATACTGTAATTAAACCAGCCATTGATGGTTCATAACATGGCTGGTGCTGGTGTGTATACATAGAAAGAGTAGAAGGAAAAAGCATAAACTTTTTATAGCATAAGAACCTCATTTCATTTTATATATGCATATGATCTGAAGTGGAGAATTGGACTGTGTCAATCTTCTGAAGACTAGAGATTCTGCATTTTGAGGCCACTTTGGAAGAAATTACTAATCCATTTTACATCTTCAAGTTTTCTACAGCATTTACACACCATGTTCAAAGCCTCAAATTAAATAGTTCTCCAAGACATTTATTGGTAATTGTCAAGTTGGTTGGCTTAGAAACATGTTTCAGAAAATTAAATTCAATGTCATTTTAAGAGTTTTTCCCTTCAAAAGAAACAAACAAGTAAAAAGGAGGATCCACATGATCAAACATTTGAAAGAGAATAAATTTTATTTGTCTACAAACATTTTTGAGGAAAAAAGAAAGTGTGTGGGTTCAATTAAAATTAAGTAAAATTTTCAAGTACAGTGTTCCAACTAGTCTATTAATAGTTATTGTGCAAATAAATAATTTAGAAATATAAAAATATATTTTTAAATAAGAAAATGATTTATCATAATATAAATCATAAACCCATATAAATTTAAATTGATATACTAATTAGTCGTGATAGTATAAGATCAAGTACAAATATTATATTAATTAAGAAAAACATTTCATAAACATCCAAAATATTTATCTACAATTAGAGAAAAGAATATTTATAAGAGATATCATGTATTGAAAATAAAGAAAGAGAAGAGAAATTAGCCAAATGTTAATTAACAAATATTTCTCACTCACTAATTAAGACAATGTAACATTTATTTGGAATCATCTCACTAAGCAAAACTACAATACAAACAAGATTTAATCACTTGTCATTTAATAAGCACAACATAAAAAGAACAATGAATCACTTGATAAAACAATTTCATTTCTTATTATTTTTAGCTTTATACATGTTTAAAAGGGGAAAAAAATAACTCTCCTTTGTTAGGATTGGATTTGGATTTTTTTTTTTCTCATGTTATAAAAATATTTGTTACATTAAATTAAAAAATATATTGTTATTTTTATTTTCAGGACAGTTTGAGTGAATTTATAGAAGAATTTAAATATATATTTATTATTATATAACATATATTCTATTTTTATTTTCTTAAAGAATATCTTTTCATTTATTTCAGTCATTAATTATATTTGTGGTTTTAAAAATGATTGTTTTAGTCTCTAATATTTTTGCTTTTTTAAAATTAACCTCTTTAGAAAAATATAAAAAATTTAAATTAAATTATTCACATATTTAAAAATAAAAAATAATTATATTTCCATAATCATTTAATTTTTTATTAAAACCAAAAAATAGTATACATTATAATCACTGAAAAATACATATAATCTCAGGATTTCTACAAAATTTTCGGGTAGGAAGAAACACTTCATCTCCCCTATTCCTACCTGTGCTTGCGTTTCCACTATAATCATCACTGCTCACAATAATCACAGTTACTTCGAATCTTTCTACTGAAGCTTGAGAAAAGTGCTTCCCAGATTCGTTGCTTCCACCATGGAGGAACAAATCCCGTTTAAGAATCTCCATAGTCGAGAGTACTCAGGTCACAAGAAGAAGGTACCCTTTTGCCCCCTCTTTCCCATTCATGGTAAACGCGTTCAAAGTTCTATTCTTTCGTGTTTCTCATGCTTGAAATCTTCGGTTTGGGTGAAAAACAAGTTCTTTCTCACTTTTTCTGCTTCAATTCTGAAATGGGTGTTTTTGTTTTTCTCCAATAGGTGCACTCTGTGGCGTGGAATTGCGTTGGCACAAAACTTGCTTCTGGCTCTGTGGACCAAACTGCGCGAATATGGCATATTGAGCCTCATGGGCATGTAAGATTACTCCTAATTGCTCCTCTTTTTTTGTGTTTGTGGCCAAATTTTTAATTTTGCATTGATATATTTTCTCATAATAGCCCTCAGAAAAATTAGACAACAAGTTATCTTCGTTGATTTCATGGATTAACTTATATTAGCCTTAGGTCTGGGTCAGAGTTTTGGGTTGCTCTACCTGATTATGGCTTCAGGGCTATGGAATAAAGTGTCATATTGGTCACATAGAGATGGTGTCATTTGATTGGAGAAAGCATAGGTTAATGTTTACAAAGAAATGTGGCAGGTTTGCCGTATTTTAAATAATTGAGTACCCTGAAGTGTTGATATCGTGTTTAATAATTTTAACTTTGAAATTACTGTGGGGACCTTTTTACTTTCTGCCAATGAGATAAGATAACCTCTAGAGGATTTGGGTTTAGGTAAATATTTCCTTTCAGATATGATTTAATTTTTTTTAAGTGATTTAATTAAGGATTAATCCTTAAAACATGTTAGCAGAAGGATGAGTTAAACTTAATTTTAAGATTTATATAGAGCAGGGGGAGGACTAGGGTCTGTTGGGATCAATGGATGAGGGTTATCTAATAATCACCACCGATTTATTACCTTATGTGATCCAATACGACTATAATGTAGCGAGGATGTTTCTATTAGAATTAGAACTTGTTGGATGAAATCAAGAATGGCATTTTGAATTATGCATAGTCTGAAAGGCAATCCTTATGGAAGCTGTAGGTCAACTGTGAATTTTTCCACAGGCCTATTTCAATAAATGAAACATGTTTATCGTAGGGCAAGGTCAAAGATATTGAATTGAAAGGTCACACTGATAGTGTGGATCAGCTATGCTGGGACCCCAAACATGCTGATTTGATTGCAACGGCATCGGGCGACAAGACTGTTCGCTTATGGGATGCTAGAAGTAAGTGATCATTTAGATGCACAATTTATTTTAATTTGTCATATCCGAAGGGAGGAGTTTTATCATGAATTTGGGAGATCTGTAATGCATTGTATGGTTATATTCTCTTGATCCCATGCAAACCTATACCATATGCAATTTGGAATGCTCAAATAATTGGTTTATTTACATGAAAATATTTCTATAGGTAAGATAAATGTTAATTTTTTTTTATGAATAGTTGTAAAAAATGCTAATTGAGTTAGCTCAACGGAACTCTAAAATTATGTAAACAAATTATTTATTATTTTGATTGAGGGCCAGAGAGGGGGCTTGGAAAAAGTTGCTCATGTTTGGTTTCTGCAGGTGGAAAATGCTCACAACAGGCAGAACTTAGTGGGGAGAATATCAACATCACTTACAAACCTGATGGGACTCATGTAGCTGTTGGTAACAGAGTATGTGACACAATCCCTTTCATTTGCTTTAAGCTCTGAAGGGCAGGTGTGATGTTTGGATATGTCAATACTAGAGACTGTTTTGCTTTAATTGTTTCTTGCATTAGAATCATTAGGTCTGAGTTATTAAATAGACTATGTCTATGATTATCTTGCTGTTTTTAAGTGTGGTAAGGTTATACCTTGTTTTGTGTTTCATAGGATGATGAACTAACAATACTGGATGTTCGGAAGTTCAAACCAATTCATAGGCGCAAGTTCAATTATGAGGTATAATCTAGTTTATACTTCATTCCTGCTGTTGGGTCCGTTTCTGTCAATTTGTTAAAGCTTATCTTTTAGGATAAGAAATGATACTGAAACTTGAAAATTATGTGCAACTTGGCTTTCATTAGCCTTTACCAGTTTAATTGGTAAAATATACATATGTTATGTTAGTGTATTTGTACTATTGAATTGAACCCATTAGCACATTAGTATATGTTGTATATAAATATATCCTTGTACCCTTAAGTGAATACAATTCAGTTTCTACATGTTAGTTTGATTATCTTCTCATTTAAACCATCCAACCATGTCGAGGAATAGGAATTGAAATTTACATTTCAATAAAGGGCTTGTTAGTTGGAGGTAAATTACATATTGCTTTATAAGTTGATATAAATTTGCTGTCAATTGGCAGAACTGAATGCCGCCCTTGTATTAAACCATCAGAATTAACCAAAAATTTTCATATTTTTATGTATGACTTCTATATTTGTTGAACACGAGCAACTTTCAATTCCTTGCTTTGAAACCTGATGAGTCTTTTAAAAATATACGGAATGTTGTTTTTTCTATGGAAAAGAGTGTAGATTACTAACTGAATGAGTACCATAATGCTTCTGCTTCAACACATCACTTTCTGAACCCAACTGTGTTTTCTGGTTCCTAACTTTTATTTTCGTCTCTTTTTGCATTCATCTCACCTAAAGTCCCGACTCCTTCAACATCATTCGTTATCATACTGTTCTAGAGTTCATTGCTTTACTCAATTGCACCAAACTTATAAATGCGGTTTTGGGGGTTCATACATGTCCATCTATGATTTACAAACTTTCGATACTAAAAAAATGCACATTCTTTGTGTTTAGCACAAAGGGAAACATAACTCTATCTAGAAGAATTAATTCCAATGAACTCAATGATTCTTTTGTTTCTCTAGGTAAATGAGATTGCTTGGAACATGACAGGCGAGATGTTCTTTCTAACAACAGGAAATGGTAAGATCATTGACTGACTTGGTACTTTCTAAACTATGAATCTCATCTTGGGCTTTGATAAAGTAGAGTCCTTTCTTTTATTTTTATTATTACATGATTGCCCTTTCAGGGACTGTGGAAGTACTGTCTTACCCATCTCTTCGACCTCTTGACACGCTCATGGCTCACACAGCCGGTTGTTATTGCATTGCAATTGATCCAGTAGGAAGGTATATTCAATTGTTTGTTGTTTCTGGTTTTTGGAGCATAGAAGCATAATACTTAGTTGACTTGTATTTTTTAATATGCACACCTATATGAATTTGTTAGAGTTTGTTTTGCCAGTTGTAAGTCTGTTATCTTGAGTTTAACCCCTGTATATATATTGTTTCACTTCTCTTATATGGAATAATATAGACTGCAATTTTGTGATTTCTCAAGAATACATAGCTCTTTCTCTCTTTTCTTTCCTCTTTTCCCTTTTCATTTTACTGGTCTCACTAATTGCACTTCAGTTACCAAGTTAGGAGACAAATGTATAACCATACATCTGATTCTAAAATTTTAATTTGTTGTCTTCATTTCCTTCAATTGAGTATTCTTGGTTTCCATAGAAAAAGTATCTATAAAAGGAAATAACAAATAGATAATACCATGTTATTGTGGCAGATATTTTGCTGTTGGAAGTGCTGATTCCCTTGTCAGCCTGTGGGACATCTCAGAGATGCTCTGTGTGCGTACCTTCACAAAGCTGGAGTGAGTTGTCCTTGGCTATCATGTTTGTGTATTCAGCTTTCATTTTTTAGGCTATATTGATTGTGTTTCTTTTGACAAATGTGGAAAATGTTTCTCAGGTGGCCTGTCCGGACGATTGGCTTCAATTATACTGGGGATTTAATAGCTTCCGCAAGTGAAGACTTGTTCATTGATATAGTAAGTTACATGACATTATATATATATATATATATATATATATATATATATATATTGTGAGAGGAGAGTTTATTGTGAGAAATGAGAGGATAAAATTATTACCTTTTAGATTAAAATTAAGGGTCCAAATCTAATTGAAAAATAACATTGTCTTTGTTCATGATTTTTCCTCTTTCCATTAACCTCTTCTTTCATCTTTTCTGTGCATCCAAATTTGTTTTGCTGCTGTTGGAGACCCTGGCCCCTTCAAACACCTACATTCACTGTGATGAGTTCCACAATTTCTTACTACAGCCAATTCAACTTAATGTTCCAACAAGACATGTGCTGGGGAACCAGTCCAAGAAAAAAACATTTTGAACTTTGACCCCAATGAGTTCGATCATGTGATGCAAGTGAATGTGACCTTGGGGATCAAACA
This sequence comes from Macrotyloma uniflorum, assembly GCA_016859785.1. NCBI lineage: Eukaryota > Viridiplantae > Streptophyta > Magnoliopsida > Fabales > Fabaceae > Macrotyloma > Macrotyloma uniflorum. The sequence goes on from BDMB01000028.1 coordinate 2,558,857, forward strand.
CGCAGGAAGGGTCTTGATTCCTAAAGGCATTGGGTACATCATTTGCTTGCTAACTTTGCACGTGGCTAAAGGGGTCAGAGTCTCCAATTGCACCTAAAAGCAATTTGATGCATGAAAAGGATGGAAGAAGAGGTTGATGCAAAGAGGAAAAATCAGAATAAAAATATGTTGTTTTCTGATGCATTATTTTGCAAAACTTGGTTTTATTCATCTATTGAATGATTGAAATTTGCATTTTGGTTGCTACTTTATGAAACAGTCAAATGTTCAAACTGGAAGAACAGTGCATCAAATACCTTGTAGGGCTGCTATGAACAGTGTTGAGTGGAATCCTAAATACAATCTACTTGCATATGCTGGTGATGACAAAAACAAGTATCAGGCTGATGAAGGTATCATTTTTTGGTACTTGTGAAGTGTTAGTTGAAACACAAAATGACACAACAGCTAACTTTTGTGCATTTTGGTTGCAGGTGTTTTTCGCATTTTTGGTTTTGAAAATGCTTAGTATTTGGCAGAGGGATCATTTTTACTAGTATTTGAGAATTGAAAGAGAAATGGAGACTGAGTGCCTAATGGAGGTTGATTTGTAATCTGAATGGATTATATTTTTGGAGCACGGGATATTCACAGATATGAATTGGATAAAGGAATTTTTTTTCATTCTTTTTAGTAATTTTAATCTTTTTTTAACAATGCATTAATTTGTTATAAAAGTTGTGACCAAATTGTCCATAGAATAAGGCTTATTAATGTAGTTCTTAAAAATATTGTTGATAAAATTCTACTATTAAAATTGGACATATCAATCTGGTAATCGACATGACAAAGTGTGCATTAGAGGACAACAACAAATGATAATTATGACCAATTTGTCAATAGTAAGACAAACTTTCTATTTTTATTGGAGAAAATGTAATAACATAGATGTTGTTGGTGTTATTTTTCAATTAGAATTAGAGTTTTAATATGGTAATCTACTTAACAAATTAGTGGGCATTAAAAGCCAAGAACACAAATTATAATTTGTGTTAAGTTGTGACCAATTGTCATTAAATGCAGCGAAATAAAATTGACAATAATAAGACAAAACTTAGTACTTTTATTGGAGTCTTCGATGCGATAATATCATAGACATTATTTGAGTTATTTTTCAATTAGAATTAGAATTTTAATTTGGTAAGTTACTTAATGAATGATTGCCAAAATTAGAAGAAAGAAATCGTCTGGATTAGAGTTTCAACTTATTTAATTTGCTTTAATTTGTTATGGTAACCAGTATTTGTAATTTGGTAATCCCCTTAATAAGTGCATTAAAAGGGACTATCAACGCAGAAATCGTTTGAATTAGAGTTTTAATTTAATAATAATCTGCAGTTAAGTATTTATCATATAACGTGTGCGTGTGCATTAAAACAACACAAATTGTCTCTAGTGGCACTCGATGCCCTTGGTTTTTTTATCTTCTAGATTATGCATTAACATTTTTTATCTGCCTTTCTATTATAACACTACAAGCGACAGACATTTAGCTTTATTTTGAAACTCACAGGTTGAAGGAACACGATTGAAAAGAATGAAAGAATTTGTTTATAATGGGATATAAGAACAATGCAATTTTACACTGAAATGAAATGAAAAAGAATTGGTCTCTCACTTGGCTAGATTTATTGCAAGAGATTGTTACAAAAAATGAAATTGCAGCCTATCCAACAAATGCTACACGATGAGTCAAAATTGGAGCAACACGCAGTTTAACTGCATTCTAGATAGAGTTCTCAGCATTGTAGATATCAAGAGCACACAAGAGGTGTTGCTTCCAGCAAATCAGCAACACAACCATCAAGAAAAACCTTCTCAGTAGGGACTTGAATCCTTAAACCAATTAAAAATCAACTTAATAAATGTGTCTCCTGTCTCCCATAGGTGGTCCTGTATGTATGTATGTCTATGACATATGCTCCAGCCCCCCCTCCATGCAAAATTCGAACTTTGCATTGAAATCTGAGGCTTCTCTTACTATCATTCAAAGAGTTGCCTAATCTATCGGACCAAATCTGCTTCATTCCCCAGCAAAGGCTTCACAAGTGCAAGAGACAAACCAATAAAAAATCATCATTTCTAATATAGTTATTATAAAAATATATTATAAAAATAAAATAAATGTTTTAAGATCTACTATAATTGGTGAAACTGGCATTTTACCAGTTAAAGAAGATTGGAAAGACTAAAGTTGTCATTTTTAGAAACACAGGGACTAACTGACTTTTACCCTTTTAAAGATTGGATTTTGCATGTAAATCTTTTAGATCAAAACCAATGAGAACAGAAACAGCATAGCAAAAATAAAACTGTACCACAACAAGTCCCCCAGCAACAAATCCATGCTCCAAGGATTGGCAGATCCATGATCACAAGCCACAGAGGATCAACTTGGAGGCAGGAAACATCAAACCTGTAAAGCAAACAAGGGAAATGGTGAGTAAATTCTTAGAACACCAAGTGAGTGGCCCCCACTTGATCTCAACACTGGAGCTCTTCATCCTCTTCCCACTATTAGGCTCCTTAGACAGATCAAAACTAGCCCCTTTCATCCTCAACTCCTGAATGCACCTTGTCACAGCCCTCCCATCACTCCTCTCCCTCTGCAACTGCCCCCACACCTTCCAATACCTGTGGACCTTCACCTGAACAAGAACCACAAACACAAGGGAAGTGCAAAGGGACAACATGGAGGGAAGCCACCACTTGTGACAAACACTGTGGTGGGTCTCTTGGTGGGCCTTGGCCCAGGAAGTGAACAAGAGGGTCAGGAAGAAGCCATGGAAGATGAACAAGAAAGAAGAGAGTTGAAAGAGTTCAGCTTTGATAGTGTCCATTCTTGTCTCCTTGTGGGCAATGCGTTTGGCAAAGAGTTCTTCCTCTCTTTGCCATAGCTTCAAAAGCAAAAGGTGACCAGGGCTTTCGGAGATTTCTGTCAATGGGTGGTCCTCTATTGCCTCAATCATGTTGCTTGTCATGGAACACAACACATTCTTGTGATGATGATTATGTTCTTGATCAACTGGGATTTCTACCACGTGAGTGTCTTTTGTTTCACCCATGGTGATAAATATGATAATAGATTGATCTAAGAGAAGAATGTGATAAACAAAGAATAGTGAAGTGTTGTTGAAGAATTGAGAGAAAATGAAAAGTTGTTCAAAGAGATAGAGATGCAGAGACAGAGAGTTGAAAGTGAAAGTAGTGTGGATTGTGAGAGAAATTTGTAACGTTATATATGATTTTGGTTATCAACCGTTACATTTAAGGTTCCAACGGTAACATTTCTCTGCACTATGATGTTTCTCTCTCTTTATTCTTTTTCATTTTTTTTAGTTTAGTATTATTAATCTCAACGGATACTTCTATTCAGTTCATCCTTCTATATCATACCAATAATTATTTAATATTAATAATTATTATTATTAATACTTTTAAAATATTTAATATTTATTTTGTATTTTTAATTATTACTATTATTATTATTATTATGATTTAAGAAAACTGTTAATATACAGTATAACACTAGAATGTTATTAATTTTTTTAAGACTATTATTTTATTATATAATAAAATTTTTATTTTTTATAATATATTTAACTTATTTGTTATAAAAAATTCTATATTTAAAAAATAGAAAACCACAAATATATTAAAAATTATTTATAAATATTAATTATATTAAAAAAGTTTCAAAATTTTAATATTATTAATAATATATTTATTCATATGAATGAAATTTTAAATAACTATATTAATTATAATATGAATAATAAAATATCAATAAAAAAATAATATTATATTTCTTATTTATATTATAATATAATTATTATAATGTATTATATTTAAATTTATTTATATATATAAATTATTATTATATTTAATTTATAATATATAATATACTATTAGAATTTATTTATTTTAAAATTTATTGTTTTATTATAATATTAAAAATTATATTTTGTATGATATTAAATTTTAACTTTAAATATTCTTTTATTACAATTATTTTATAAAAGTTTATATTTAAAAAAGAAAAAAAAAACATTACATAGAATCAAGAAAAATAAAGTTAAATTTGGTGAATTATAAATTGTCATGGGAACCAAAATAAATTTATGAGATGAAGAATAAATAAATTTATCTCTGTAAATAAATTAACAACCACTAGATCTGTGTAATTTTTTATCTAAAAATTATTACTAAATTTTTCTAAAAATCTTCCTACTAACAAAAATTCTTATTTATTATAAGATAAAGGAAAGTATTGAAAGGGTTTTAAGTTTTCGAATATTTTTTTTTCATAAAATATTTAAAAATTGTTGAGAAAAATGTAATATTACTCGGTTATATTTTTTTTCTTTTATTTGCATCTTAATAAATTAAATTATTTTTTATGGTTTATTGAATTCAAGCTAACTGTTAGAACAAGCCTATTGATTAGGTAAAAATATATATTAAAGTTCTTATTGAACAGTTCATTTAAATATTAATATAAAAAATTAATAAACAAATCTAGATCCAATGAATATTAAACAAGATCATATATTAAATAGAAAATAAGCCAACCGCAAATGGAGAAAATTTGAGGAAAAAAAAGAAATAAATCATTAAAAATAAATTATCTAACTATGATTAATCTAAAAAAACTAAAACATTTATTTATGTTATTATTATTATTATTATTATATTTTGGATAATTTTCTAAGGTTTTTCTTCCTAAAAATTAGTAAGAGAAAAGATAAAAAATAAATTAAAATTAATTTTTCTATAAATTAAAACTAACTCCTTCATGATTTTCTCAAATTTTAATTTTTAACGTGTATATAAGTTAATTTTAATTTAAGAATACATTAATTTCTTTTATTATTGCCTCTACTTATTTATTATTTACTTAATTATACTTTTGTCACATTTTTGCTTCAAGTATTTAATTTTTATTCGGACCCAACCCTAAGCCCACTAACACAGGAAAGGGCAACAAGTTTTCTTGAGAACTCTGTTTTGGGTTTAGTTTTGATTTTATGGCTTACCAGTTTTTCTAGGCAAATTTTATTTTTGTTTTGCAATAAGAGTAAAAAATAGGATGATAGAGTATTAGTATTTTTATAAATAAATATATATATATTAAAATTTAATCGTAAAATCAGTATTAAAAGTATATTTATAATAATAATAGTAATAATATATTTATATTAATATAAAATTTTTATATATAATATAAAGTTCACACATCCTCCTCCAAATAAAAAAAAGCCACTATATAATTTTTACTTGAATGAAAACTTGTTGCTTAAATAATTTGTCACCATTAAATACCATCTCTTTTATTGTCATATTTTTCTTAAACAATTACTTGAAGAAAAAATATAAAAAATTAGTAAAGATAAACCCCAACAAAATATATTTTCCAAATACTTAACATTATTTAATCATGTTTCAATCATCATGCCACATATTTATATATTTTAAACTTAAAAACATGTGTCAACATAATCAATAACATATCACTTTAATTTATAAATTAAAATAAAACAACCAAATTGAAATAATATGTCATCCCATTTTCCCTTTTTAAATTATAATAATACACGAAATACACTTCTTAATCCAATCATGCATTTTACAACCCATGTCTTTAATATATAATTTTTCATTAATCAAACACACTTTCATTTCATCATTCTTTCAACTTTATATTTCCAACACTATATTGTTTTTTAATAAAAAGTCTCCCTTATTTAAATGTTTCAAGATATAACTCTCTTTCATAAAAGTATCTCTTAATCTTCACCTCAAATTTTCAATAAATTTAGTTAATATTTTGATATAAGAGTTATTTTTATTTTCTTAAAGTTATAAGTTAAATTTTTTTTTAATAAAATTTAAGTACTTACTTATTGATAGTTTTTTTTTTTTTTTTCAATTTTTCCTTACTTCTTTTAAATATGAAATTCACCAAAATTTTCTTAACTTTATGTTAAAATAAAATATAAAATATAAAAATAATTATATAAAAATAAATTAATATAATCCTTTATTTATAAAATTTATAGAAATTTTAAATAAATAATTAAACTTATTTTATTTACCAATTTAGATTATTATATAATATATTATTTTTAAAAATAGAATATAATATAATGATTTTCTTTCAACACTCGATATTTAATTCATTTGATAAAAAAATCTACTAACATTTTAATATTCTTTTCAACACTCAATATTTAATTCATTTGATGTTAATATAAATATGAAGGAAGAGGCTTACTCAATTCCTTATTTACTTTTGTTTAAAAAAAAACAATATAAAAACATTATTTTAAAATTAAACTCAATTATAGAAAAGAACTTAATTAAAATAGGCAATGATAATCATTTATACATTTATTTTAGTATCTTTTTAGATTTTATGATAGAAAAAACCACAGTTTTCATTTAATTATTTAGGAAGTAAACAGAATAAAATGAGATATAATTTTTTATTTTTATATTATCCGTATTTAAAAACTCCAATAGTAGAAATAAATAAAGAGTGAAAAGCATATGAATAAAATATCAAAGATGAAAAAGAAAAATGAAGGAAAATGGACCAACATTGTCTTCTCCATTTTTTAATGTGACTCATAATGTGGACCACACAACCATGAATAACACCCTAGCCAGGTGGGTAACTAGCTAATGCCAACAAATCACTCCCACTATCATGGGTCCATGGTCTTTTCATTGTCTCTAAAATTTTAATTATAATAATTTTATAAAAATAAAATATATTAAAATATTTTAAAATATAATAATTTTATAAAAATAAAAATAAAAATATTTATTTTTTATTTATATATTTTAAAATTTTAATCAAGCAAAATTTTAATTTTCTATTAATTCAATTCTACCTAAATTCTTAAAATTCTCTTCTCACGTTATCACTCACATATTTAAATATATTATATTTTTAGTTAACAAATAGAATAGTTTAAAAATTTTCAAAATCAAAATAATAAAATATGTAATAAAAAACGTAATGTTATGCTTTTACACTGAATAATAAACAAATTTATAAAACTTGTATGTCATAAGTGTTTAAACTATTCAAACTATGCCGTAGATTAAAATCCTAACCTATCCTATGAAATACCAAAGACACATAGAATTAATGAAGATTCGCATAAGATTTACATAATTAAAAATAACTTTTTCATTAATGATTGCACGCAATTCCTTTCCTTTAGTAAATTATGCATTTGATTCGATTTACTTTCTCGTATTAAATTAAAATAATTATGTAAAACACATTATATAAAAGTCATATGAGAAAAATTATGTCGAAATAAATAAATAATTTATAACATTTATATAGAAGTAATATATTACAAGATTTTACAAAATACAAAATGAGCATGACAGAAAAAAAAATATAAAGTACCAATTTTTTTACCAATTATAATTATTTCTATATATATTTACATTTTAAAATTAGTATATGATATTTTTCATAATCAATAATATAAAATAAAAATTATAACCCAGGACAAGTATCCATCGTTGTGTGTGGGTTAATAAAGTTTATATGAATTAATTTTATCTTTTCGTGAATTTCTCTTACTCTACTTGTATTATAATTTCAAATTTATTGAAAAATTTCTTATTTTTTCAATATTTTCACTAGTAAATTTCACATTAATTATATAAATAAAATATAATTTTATAAATTTATATTATTTTTATTTAATACAGTCAATACGTTATATTAAAATTAAATATTATTTTTTATTTATTTAATTCCAATTTAATACAGTGACTTCACTTTTTTTGACAACCTAATTCTAAAAATTATACATAGACCTCTTTATGAGCAGTTAACTACACCGGTTAAGTTTAAAATCTTTAAAACAAAAACTATAAATATGAAAGACAAATTTCTTTTTACAAACCAATTTTACAATATTAAATTAGAGTTAATTTTTACTTTTTAAAATATAGCATAGAATCAAAGCGAAATTAGGTATAAAGTTATAAAAAGTTACTCCTTTAACTAAGAACCTCAAAAGGAAGAACCAAATCCAGAATTGATGTTTGCCTGTAAAACTAACTTGAGTTAGATAAAGCTGGAGAGCATAACAATGAGTTAAATAACAAAAGAATGGAAAAGGTTATAAGAGTAGATTACCGATTATTTAAACCAAAATGATTATTAATTAAGTTATGATTATTATTAAGATTTATTAATGATAATATAAATAGAGTATTAGTGTTAAATATAAATCATTGTTATTTTTTGTTATTATTGTTTTTATCGAGATTTTTACCTTTTTTTTTTTTGTCATTATTATTTTTATTGAGATTTCTACCGAATTCGATAAATTAATGTTCATTTTTTGTCATTATTATTTTTATTGAGATTTCCAAATCCTATGAATTATTATTATTTTTTATCATTATTATTTTTAATGAAATTTTTTACCGAATTTTATAAATAACTGTTATTTTTTGTCATTATTATTTTTATTGAGATTTTTACCGAATCTTATACTATCTTATACTAACTTAAATGTCAAAATATAATTAACATATACACTTTTGTCAACATAGAAAAATAGACGGTTATAAAAAAGAGAAAAGTATCCGTAAAAAATAAATGATAGCAAAAAAATTAATTGAGAAGTATTCTATCTATGTTGAAAGAAGAGTTTAATAACTTTTTTTATTATTGTGAAACTCTATTAGTAAAATGTTAATTATTAATTACTCTAAATATAAAAAATAGTGTAAAGAAACAGTAATTTATTTGATGATAAAACCCAACACATTTTATAAGCATCTCATTGACCTATCCAAAACTTTATACTAAAATCAAATAAAAAAACTTGATAATCAACTATGCATGATGTATACTCCTTTAATCCTTGTCCACTGGTTGTAATAAAGCACTAAACCTAGCAATCGTGTACACCTAGCTAACCTTAATTAAGGATTAAATTGCCAAAGGATGAACAATAGTCATAAATGAAAGAATATATATATATATATATATATATATAAATGAATGTTTATTCATGATCCTTTATTTTTGTTCCATGATAAAGGAGAAAAAAAATAGTGTATGTGAGTGTCATTGCATGGGTTCTGTAGCACTTGTTTGATAATTGTTTGGGTGGTGATTGGAACATCTTCCTCCTCTTTAAATCTCTGTCGCACATTTATTTACGTAAATGTGGGAGACAGGATGAGGTTTCACCTTTTCTTCTGAAGTCATTCAAATATGTTATTGGAGGCATCCCATGATGAATTAGTCACCTACACCAACCGTTCCTTTGTTATATCAAAATGTGAAGAAAATCGATGTGGGATTTTTTTAATCGTCTCTCATTCATACTGTTTATGTTATCTTTCATACACTGCGTTCAAATAGAACATTCAAATAGTTTAATTTCACATTTCATACATCAAATCTTGACTTATGGAAATATACTCTACATTAATTTAATATGTGGATGAATTATTATAATATAAAAAGTTATATTATATATATATATATAACTTTTTTAAGAAAGCCTTATATTCTTTTATTTTGATTAGTCAAATAGGTGATAAGGTGATGGTGTTTTTTAATGGAATAAAAGTGTGATGGTTTTTCAACCTCTGAAACTTTTGGAGAAGATGGATGCCAAAATGTTAAAGTTGGCTCGTTCTTTATGAATTAAATTACACAAAGCATTTGGAACCATTTTTATTTTCCTTGTTACGTGGGTTTATGATTCTGACTTTGCTTTTTGGATGTGACCACATAGTTGATATTGCAGACCAAATAAAGGTACTTTTTTTTAGTAAAAAAGAAAGAACAAGCTTATGAAGAGAAAAACCGAAGCAGCAACATCGCATTCACCGTGAAAACTTTATAGGATCGGATTCAGATCTAATAAAGAAAGAATGAAACGTTAGTATTCGTTTTCAAATGTTTTTGGATTCTGCCGCAACCAAAATGTATAGTAATGAGAAAAGTTGAGCACTATGAACAGAAGATATTGTTGGGTCATATTCTTTGATGTCTTTTAGGGTTACTGCACGTGATTCTTTGGAAGGTGAAGAAGGAATGAGATTTGGTTTTATGGTAATTGGAATGGAAGCAACTAGTTGTGGTGCCTAAAATTCAGGTAAAGAGTGGGAATATATGGTAGGATTTGTGTACATGATATATGGTTCGTGTTTAAAGAGTGTGCCAGAAAATTTCATTAGATCTTGTAAAAATAGAAGGAAAAGTACACCATAGCTTTAACTAAAACTTCAATGACATTCAAGAGGTTCTTTCATCTATTTTACGTAATCTATAATATTCTTTTTTTACCTACTTTTTTATCTATTCATTTACATGTTCAAAATTTAATAAACCCAAATAATAATAATAATAAATAAATAAATCGGAAACTAGTTAAAGGCGATTTTTTAAAGATTTTCTGGATTGAAATCAGTTAGAGCGAGGAGTGTGTGTTTATTTCACAATTATTACAACTTTTAACACATTTCAAGGAAAAAGTTTGTCTTTATTGTTTTGGATCAAACCTGAGTTTGATATTTCAAACAAAAAATAGTTATATTCTTAAGTCATAAAAGTAGATTTTTATTCTAATTTATTATGATATTAAGTAAGAAAAAAGTTTTATCACGAGAGAATTTCATAATAATTTTAGATTTATTTTTAATGTATGGATTAAATTTCTCAATTCAAATTTTCTTTCATATAATTTCTAATTCTCTAATATAAACTATTTTATGGAACCTTAATGATCATCTTTAGTGATTTTTTTTTTAATTTTTTGTTGTACTCATAAGTTGAACATAAGATTTTGCTCAGGAACACTTAGACTAATAACAAATTGGTAAATTATTTAAAATTTGATAGACAGGATAGAATGTGAATTATAATAATAAATATATATAATTATTATTAGATCATCTTAAAGTTAGAAAAAGTTGCATAAAAAAATTACTAAATAAAGTTAATTGTAATTACATTTTTCAAATTATTCTATTATTTTAATCTTTAACTTTTTAAAATTGTACAATATTAATTAATTTATGAATTTTACATTCTTTTATTTTCAATTAACTGATTCTTAAAATTTATTATATAAATATGTTAAGCATAGTATCTAATTAAATTAAAACAAAAGAAAGTAAACACAAATAAAAATATTTATTGAATTAAAAATATGAATTATATATTTATAAGAATAGAGTATATTAATATAAATTTTTATTTTTTTTATGTTATTTTTTATATAATATTATATATACTTAAATCAGTAAAATAATATAGGTAGAATTTAATATATAATTAAAAGAAATAGATAAATTATATATAAAAAATATTACTTATTTAATAATAAATTATCTTAAATTTTAACTAATAAATTTACGAGATTTAATGATTTTAAATTGGTATGTTTATTTTATTATATATAGTGTTATAAGTTTAAGTTATTAAATTTGGTAAAGTTAAATTTTATTAAATATCTTTCTATCACAAGTAAGAGGTTGTCGGTAAGGTGATATAATTATGTAAAGTTTTACTTAATTTTTATTACAAATTTTTTAAATTGTATAGAGTAAAAGTAGAAAAAAAAATCTAAAAATGAAATGAAAATTAAAATTGTGGGGGAAATGTTTAAATAAAACGTGGGATTGTGGTAAGAGGAGAAGGGAATAATTAGTGAAAGTTTGGCACAGGAAAAGGAATAATGGTGGTGGAAAATGGAAAGAGAAGAGAAAGTGGTTGATTTGAGGAAAGAGTATATTCGAAATGTGTGTGAGTTTAGGGGAGCAGAAGTGGCGTGTGTGGTGGTATCAGATTATTTGAGATTAATGTGGTGTTATGTGTTATGTGACGTTGGAAAGTGAGTGAATCAAAAAGTTGCAGGAAGAAAGGAACACCATCCCCTCTTTATTATTCTAACAATAAACCTGGGGACTCCATGCCCCACCTTTTAATGCCTAACCTCCCATCTTATTATATCATCTCTAATATTCACATATTAACAATTTTTTTCTTTGTTAAAAAATTCCACATTTATTAATAAAAATATATAAGAGGAAATTATAATATATAAATTAAGATGTAATTTTACTTTCTGAACCGATATATAATATCAGAGTTAGGTTAACAAAATTATTGAACCTAGATTCGACCACTTGTTAATATACTGAACCTTGATTGATAGGTTGTTGGATCTAGATGAGTCACCTGTTAATAGATTATGATTCTTTTTATATAATTTAAAGAGTCCTGATTGTTAAAAAAATTGTTAACGGACTATTATGTAGAATTTTAATGGTTAATAAAGTTGTTAGACCTAAATTGGATCACATATTAATAGATCACGTTCGAGTTAAGAATGATTCATCGACATGAAAAGAGAGTATTAAAAATAATTATAATATATAAGTAAAATGAAAATCTAATTTTCAGAATTAATTTTAAAAATAAGTTAAACATTTATAATCACTTCTTATATTTTCTTTTTATGCTCAAAATATTCTTAATTTAAAACACAACAAGGGTATCTTTCTTCTTTCCAAAGTTACACGTATCTTTTCTTCTTACGCAAGAAGGCTTTACTATGTCAGACTTCAAGATATAAAGATAAAGTTTCGAGTGTCCAAATCAGATACTCAAACTTAGAATATGAAATGACAATTAGGTTTCATTCTAAATTTCCTTTTCACCTACTTTTTCCTGGTTAAAATAGTCAAATAACACTTAAAAAAACACTAATTACTTTTCAATTACATTGGATATCTCGTGATGTTAAATATATATAAATCTTGTTAGACGTTGACATCCACCGGGTTTAAATGAAGCACAAATATAAGTTTTAGTTTTATTTTTTTTCCTGCAGAATATTAATCATGTTATTAGCATAAGCAAATTAGTTAGTTAAATTAATATGTTTTTTTTTTCAAATTATAAATAATCTTGAATCTATTATTCAAGTTTCTTAAAAAATATTAATATTTTAATATTCAAGTTTCTTCAAGTTGGAATGCTTTTATTTTATTATGAAAGAGTAGTAAAACAAATAGGTTCTCAAGAAGAATTAAATAAGACATCAATCACATGCTAAGACTGTGTTAACTAAAGTTTTAATGAGAATTATTATGCATCCTTAATATTGAGAAATTTAATTTTAGTCTCATTGTTTAATATTGTAAGATATTATTTTTTATGTTACTATATAAGCAATTCAATGTAAAGTTTGAAAGTATATCAAAATAAAATAAAATTAGTTCAAAGTATAATTGTGGATGTAGTTATTCATAAAAACTTGATTTACGAAAAAAAAAATATTAATGAATAATTATAGAATTTGTAATTTGATTATGATCAGTGAACTCTAAAATTATAAAATTAAGAATATGAGATTTTCACATGTAAATTTCAATTTAAACATAAAAAATATAGATACCAAGTTTGATAAGTTTTGTGGATCACTACAATTTTTTTCTTTTTTATAATACTAAATGATTAAAAAAAATCTTAATAGAATTTCTTTTTTCACTTAAATCAATAATCAAAATGTATAATTTAATTCTCATCTACTTTAAAGTAAATAAAAAGAAAATATAATCTTAACATATTAAATATAATTAAAATATCTTCATGGTTAAATAAAGTATAACTAATCATACTTTTTATTAAATATATATATATATATATATATATTTAATCTACTAAATTATCTTTAAAGAAGAAACAGTAGAAAATTCTTAGTCTAATTCCAAAATTAAATATCTTAAATAATAAATTTCAAAATAATAACATTTTAGTATTTATAAACTAATTTTTCTAACCATACTACATTTAATTAATAATTAATAAAAAATCTCTCGTATTAAAACGTTAAAATCTTATCATTATTTTAATAAGTCAGTTTCATTCCAAAATTATACTAATTATATTAAAAATTGGTGATAAAATTTATAATATCTTTTAAATTATACTCTTATTTATATCTACTAAAACATTAATATGATATGATGGTAGTTTATGATATATTTGGTAAGATGATTAAACAAGAGTATTACTGTCTACAAATGTAATGCTAAATATTTTTTAAACGAAAAAAGATAAAAAGTTTACTTTGACAAAACGTATATAATTTTTGTTATCTGTACGTGAAAATCTTGTATAATTTTGGAATGGGGATAAAAATAGAATATTTTTAGTACAAGAACAAAGATCTATGATATAATTTTTGAATAAATTAAAGTATTAGAAATAATAAAAAGAAGTAGTATATTCAAACAAAACATGTCAGAGCTAAAACTTATCGAATTGGAATTTACCACTGTTGGAATCTTGCAATGTTGGCATCAGCAAAACAGAAAATGAAAAAAAAAGAAAAGAAAGAAAAGGAAAAAAAGAAAAAGGTTTAAAGTAATTCGCACCTTGAATCTGAACTGAATAATGAAGTAAAGTCAATCCGAAAATGCAAACCCCCTAATTAAGTCTCCTCTTGCTCCAATAATAATAACTCTTTACACTCTCTTTCTCTCTCTCCGACTCGACTCAATCACCTTTTTCTTGTTCACAAAGTTGCTCTCAATCTTCAAACCTCGCCTCTGCTACACCTATATATACTCACGCATTCCCAAAACGCCACCACCAAACTCTCTGTTTCGTCGTTTTCCACATTTCTCCGAAACCGAAACCAAAATGCATCTCTACAATGCATGGCTTCCGCCGCCGGTGGCCACTCAGACCGCAGCCGAGCGCGACTCCTTCGCGCGCGTCATCGACGCCGTCAAGTCATCCTTCCGCCGCGACGATCCCGAATCCGTCTTCTCCACTCTCAAATTCATCTCCGTCCTCGACCTGTCAGTTTCCACTCTCCGCCTCTTCCTTTTCCCTAATTTCCATCCTTAATTTATCGTTTCCGTTTTCTTTCACCTGTTCTCGCTTTCGCTTTCGCTTTCGCTGTATTTCTCCGCCGTACGGCTTAATTGACAAGTTCTTTGAATATCGCCTCGATTGATTTCTTTTCCGTTTTATGCTTTTAACTTTTAGCTACTGCAGTGGTGCGTGCTTTTTCGTGTTTGCGTCCTGCGGTAATTATATTGAATTTGTAATCGGAGGTTGTGAACAAGTTACTAAAACGCTTAGAAGTGCGAGATTCGTGGTTTCTGAGCGGTTTTGCAGATTATGTGAATTGAAGAATAGCTTCGGAGAGTGATTGTTCATAATTGGTTTTGCATGTCTGATTCTGCTTAATTACCAGGAAATGATATTGAATTTGTGTTCGAAGGTTGCGAAGGAGTTAGTAAAACGCTCAGGAGTGTGAGATTCATGGTTCTGTGAGCGGTTTTGCAGATTATGTGAATGGAAGAATAGCTTCGGAGAGTGATGGATTGACTTTGTTCATAATTGGTTTTGCATGTTTTGATTCTGCTTAATTACACGGAAATGATTTTATTTTTTTTAAATAAGTCAATCCAGACAAGATTAAGTAATTTCTTCCTGTGTGATGTGAAGTTATAGTATTACTTAACAATAAAAATGACTTTATATTAACTGTTACATTTGTTTAGAGGTTGTCTATACTGTTATTGCTTGTTTTGGTGTATGTTATCGGGTGGAATACTTTTGTTATAAACAATGTTTTAAATTATAATTGCATTCCTAGTTTCATCATAAAACTTGAGGTTGTAGGAATTTTTGGACAAATGCAGTTGTTGCAGCCATAATTGCAGTTGCTGTGATTCCAAAAGCCTTAATCGTTGTTCTTGATTTGAAATCACGTTCGTGAACCGTTGCTTAAAACCTTGGTTATAAGTAATGGCTCTATTTTGCTTCCAAAACTGCATATTATAATATATAACTAGTGAATTTGAGTGTTTTTTCTTTCCACTCAGCTTGTATACGGATAGAGCTTGTTGCTAGGTTGAATCTAACTTTTATGTGTGTTGTGCAGTTTCATAAAGGCAAAAAGTGATGTTTCTTTGGAGGATATTCACAACCTTGTTCAGATGGGCCTTGAGATATTTCATGTGTCCCGCAATAAGCTTTATGCTCAGGTGCTGCTGCATTTTGTCTTGGATGAGACGCAGAGTGTTTATGTTTTTTTTTTTGTGTGTGCTTGCTCTTAAATGATTGTGTCATTTTTTGTTTATTAGGTTAGATGGGGAAATTTAATAGTCAGACTACTCAACAAATATAGGAAAAAGATTACACTGACTGTTGAATGGAGGCCCCTGTATGATACACTGACTAGCACACATTTTACTAGGTGAGTTTTTATTAGTACTGTTGCTGATTCAGCCTTAATTTGTGATTCTTAGTTACCTCAGTGAAAGCAAAGGAAAAATAGAAGAAATGAAGACTAATCCTGAGGATTTAATGCTTGAAGTTGCAGTAAATCCACAAGTTACTTTTGCTATAAGCTGAAGTTTTTCTTTGAATTCAGTGTTTTATTTTTTTTTTCCATTTACTTTTGAACTTAATAATCTCCTGTCTCTTGCTAAATCAAAATACGAATTGAACAATTTATTTCTTTTCTGCATATGAGATCACAAATATTGGTAGGGGATTTTGAATTATATTCTTGTTACAGAAGTACAGGTCCAGAAGGTTGGAGAATACGGCAACGACATTTTGAAACTATAACATCCCTTGTTAAGTCCTGCCGCAGATTCTTCCCATCAGGTTCTGCCTTAGAGATATGGTCTGAGTTTAAGTGAGTGCTCTGGTGATGTTTCTGCATAGTCTTGAATTATTATGAGAGATTGTTTTTTAGTTATTTTGTATTTGATATTGATGTTGAGCTGAATTAACGTGAATTTTCTGTGGATCAATACTTCCATTTAGTGGAATCATGCTGGGCCTGCATTAGGAATTATATTCTTTTCCCAATTTTAACTTATTTAATTTGTTTTCTTCTTAATTCCTTTTCTTTGGGTCATTGGATTATTTCTAGATCTTTATTGCAAAACCCGTGGCACAATTCATCCTTCGAAGGTTCAGGCTTTGCAAGACTGTTTCTCCCAACAAATCTGGACAATCAGGCCTTTTTTACCCAGTAAGAAGAATAAAGTTCTTAGGATTTCTTTTGGTGTGATATCTGACATTACTTCCTGTAGAATTAAATTTCACAATTGGATTGGCAGTGATTGGATAACAGAGTGTATAGACTTGTGGGAATCTATACCGAATTGCCAATTCTGGAACAATCAATGGGCAGATGTTATAGCTCGTGTGGTGAAAAATTACCACAATGTTGACTGGGACTGCTTCTTGCCTTTGCTTTTTGCTAGATACTTGAATATGTTTGAGGTGAGTGTGGAAATTCTTCTGGGAATGTTGGTCTTATTCATATTTTGATTAGATATTTTTGCATTCTTTTGCCAAGGTTGATTTTATTCACACTTTGATTACATATTTTAGCATCTGGTGTAGATTAATTGAAAATGATTAGGAAATAGATACAGTTTATCTCTCTGAGGAGAGTAACTGTGAAGAGGAAGTTTTGTTTATTTTTCCTTTCCTTTTTTTTTTTTTAATTAATATTGATAACTTTGTTTGTTATTGCAACTGAAATTACTTGATGTAAGGTTTGAGGCTCTCCCACCTAATGGAATAATTTTTTGGGTTGAACTTTTTTCTTGTGTTAAGTCCTAACAATTGGTGCCTTCGTTGAGAGTTAGGCTACAAAAAGGGCTAGATTAAGTAATAACAATCGAATAAGGATATATGAGTGAAGCCGTTAAAGAGAAAATTCCTAATACTATAAGTGAAAGCTGCCCTAGACGTTGGTCCTTAAAGAGGGAACAATATTAGGAGTTCCATATTGAGTAGAATAAACTACTTGATTTAGTACTTAAGCCTTGAGGCTTTCCCACCTAACAGACTAGTCTATTGTTTGAACTTTGTTCTCTTGCTTAAGTCCTAACGGATTTTATCTATTACACATTTAAAAGGTGCTATTTTTGCATTTTCAACTGTTGAGACATAATTAATTCTATTTAATAGGTTAATACTAAATATTAAAAGACAGGTCATGGATGGTGATACTACTTTAATACCTTGTTGAAATTACTGGGTTTAGCTATGGAGGAAGAAAAAGAGGATAAAGTAGAATGAATGTGAAATTTAGAGAAACTAAGATTTAAAGGCTAAAGAGTTTTTCTGTTATTGATTTTTTGAATCTCTCAACAAGAGTTCAGGTATTTATAGTACAAAGATAAGAACCAATTTTGGCAACTGCATGCAAGAGCATGTTTTGGAGAAACTTCTCCATAAGAACTTCTAGGTGAGAAAAATAAGAAGAAAAAATGAAATGAGCTTCTCCGAAAGTTAAAATTGTTTATGCATAAGGCTAATCTATAGAAACTCTCTAAATTTTTATTTTTTAACTTCTGCATAAGCTAATTTTAACTTGTGGAGAAATTAATTTCATTTTTTTCTTTTTCTTTTTCTCTCCTAGAAGTCTCTATGGAGAAGTTTGGCCCAACGGGCCCTAACATAATTGATAGCTAGGATAATAAACTGCAGCTGGCAGAGGTTAATCTATTGCGTACAACAGAAGCTAAAATACTTAAGGTAACATACATACACATATACTCTATAACACCCCCCACAAACTCAGGGTGAAAGCTATGAGCAGATGAGAACTCTTGAGTTTGTCTCTTAGATTGTAAAACTGAGCCTCTTGGGAAGAGACCTGGTGAGACTGTCAGCAACTTGTTCTTAAGCAGGAACATGGACAACAACTAGAGATTTATCAGTACCATCTCCCAGATAAAGAAAATATCTAACATGTGTGCTCAGTCCAAGAGTGAAGCACATGACTGTGACTTTGAGCCACACCACTCTGATTGTCACAGTAGATAAAGGGGTTCTGGTAGGAACCTACAACTCAGATATAAGAGATTGAACTGAAATGACTTCAGAAGCTGCCAGGGCTAAGCTTCTGTATTATGCTTTAGTTCTCAAGTGAGCAACAAGAGTCTGCATCTTAGAGTGCCAGGAAATTCGATTCTGTCCAAGAAAGAGACAGGAATCTGAGGTTGGCCTTCTATCATCCACATCAGATGCCCAATTAGCATCACAGAAGGCACACAGGCTCACTGAAGTGTAATTTTTAGCTCTTGTTGTGAAGTCCTTACTATGCTAGTGAAACTAGCTAATGCATTTTCAAATTCATATATGAAGTAAATAGTGCATCCTTTGGCTACATCTATTGATGCACCCATGTTTTTCCCTGCTATGTTTTTGTGTAAATTGTATTACCTATTCATAAGAGCTAATTGATCTATATTTGCATACATTTCCTTGTGAGATTCACAATTTTGTAGTCATTTGGATCAATCCGTTGTTCCATTCTTGTAAATCACAGGTACCTGTTGCAAATGGAAGTGGGTCATATCCCTTTTCACTAGATGTCCCTAGATACACTAGGTTCTTGTTCTCCAATAAAACTTCCACTCCTGCAAAGGCTATCTCCAAATCAATAGTAAGCAAATATGCTGTTATTTACTTCTGTGAGATTCTAATATTGAAACTATGTTCTGATTTCTTAATTTTAGTTTAGTAATATTTTTTAATTTCAACTGCAGGTATCTTTACTAAAACCTGGTAGTGCATCACAACAGCATTTTGAAAAATTGATCAACATTTTGGAACAGTTTGTTTACTCACTTATTGCTCCAATTATTTTGCTTAACTAAGCTTGCTTTCTCTTCTATTCAGTTATTTCCTAAATTTTTTTATTGGCGTTTATTCTTGTAGATATTATCATCCCTCAAATGGGGGTCGCTGGACCTACTCATTGGAGCGGTTTTTGTTTCATTTGGTGTTTCAATTTCAAAAGCGTCTACAGAATGAACAGTTGTAAGAATGAACTATAATTTGTCATATACTTTTTTTGTCTGTTTTCTGCAACTGAAGTGGTTCTGTATTATAGGGGCACAAATAATAGAAGACCTACTGAACAGCATCTTGGGGAATCAGAGAGGGTTTTCTTTGTTAATTCAGTGCTTAAGTTAATTGACCGTGGTCAATACAGCAAGAATGAGCATCTCTCGGAGACAGTTGCTGCAGCAACTTCTATTCTGTCCTATGTAGAACCATCATTAGTTCTTCCATTTGTGGCGTCTCGGTTCCGTATGGCCCTTGAGACGGTTAGTACTGCTGCTGCATGAATTTATGTTAAAATTTAGTTGCTATGTGTGATCAATGGCATATTGAAAGCATATTATTTCTTCTTGATAGAATGTCTCCGAAGGTTATGATATATTCTTGTCAATGTATAAATGATATATTTTATTAGATTAGTTTCTCTTCCTGACCAAATTCTTGTAGCCTATCCAGATGGTATGATATATTCTTGTCAATTAATTGGTATATTGGATAAGATCACTGTTTTACTGACCAAATATATTTTGCCTAGTCAGATGACTGCCACCCACCAGTTGAAAATTGCAGTTATGTCGGTGGCATTTGTTGGGCGTTCACTATTTTATTCATCTATATCAGCTTCCTCCACGAAACCAGTTGATCTTGGTGGTTGTGATGGAACATACATTGATCTTGTGGGGGTTTCATTATCTAATGCATTACTTGGCATGGATGCTAATGACCCTCCGAAAACATTGGCTACCATGCAATTAATTGGTTCCATATTTTCAAATGTGAGATTTCAACTTTTAGATATACTGAATAAAGAACTTCTTGTACTAGATGAATCTTAACCTATCTACCCTGTAATGCAGTTGGCTTTATTGGATGATGAAATTGATGACCTATCATTTATGCCAATGATCCGCTTTTCGGAATGGCTGGATGAGTTCTTATGCCGTCTGTTTTCCTTACTTCTACACTTGGAACCCAGCAGTGTTATGTAAGTAACAGTGCTAAGGTCCCCTCTGTTGCATGCTACTTTATTTGAAATCTATATTGTTTAATTGGATTTTTTATGTCGTTATGCTTTATAATTGGGTAACTGGTTTCTGGTAAATTAGAAATGAGGGTCTGCAGTCATCAGCAGCAACAGGAACTTTCCTAGTTGATGATGGTCCATACTACTTTTGCGTACTTGAAATTCTGTTTGGGAGGCTTTCTAAATCACTGTATGATCAGGTATTACTTTATGGTTTTGAAATACTTAATAGTTACTACCATTTCTTGGCTAATATATTGTCTTGCGCTTCACTTATATGTCAATAGGCTCTGAAGAAAATTTCCAAGTTTGTGAGGACAAATATTCTTCCTGGTGCTGTTGCAGAGGTTGGGCTGCTCTGTTGTGCCTGTGTTCATTCGAATCCAGAAGAAGCAGTTGGTCAACTTGTTGAGCCAATATTACTGTCTGTGATATCTTCTTTGAAAGGAACACCACGCACTGGATTTGGAGGAGGAGGAACTTTTGATGCTTCTGCTTCATCAAAGGTACCTTTTTTGGTCAGTTGTGATTATCTTTTACTGCAATGCTGCTTCTGGATTTTCTTGAAAGCTGAGATTTTCTTTCAGGTTAGGTCCACAATTTCACCAGCTCTTGAGGCTGCAATTGACTATCAACTTAAGATATTGTCCGTTTGCATTACATATGGAGGTGCAGCACTCCTTCGCTACAAGGATCAATTCAAAGAAGCTGTCTTCTTGGCTTTTGACTCTCCATCATGGAAGGTCTTTTTCTTTCCATTCTTATATTTTTCTTCAAAGAGGTTGATTATGTTACAAATAAACATGAATTTTTGTGCTTGATAGTGTTGTCTCCATTGGTTCAAAATCTAAATTTGATTGTTACTTCCAATGACAGGTTAATGGGGCTGCTGATCATCTTCTTCGGTCCCTTCTTGGAAGTCAGATTCATTATTATCCAGTTGATCAGTATAAGTATATATATTTAAGTGTTTGACTATGTTTAGTTTTTCTCCCCCCCATTATGTCGTTTTGTATCTTTGTATCGAAATTCAAACATTAAATTTTTTTAATTATAGGTGTGTTCTTAGTCACCCTGATGCTGTTGCTCTAGAAGAATGGATTAGCACAAAAGGTTTTTCCATGGATGAAAGGTTGAACCCAAAGTGGCATATTCCTTGTGATGAAGAAATTCATTTTGCAAATGAGCTTATAGACATTCACTTCAAGTCAGCTTTGGATGATCTGTTAAAAATCTGCCAGACTAAAATTCATGCCGACCAAGGTATAAAAAATAATCATGTTTCCAGTAGATTATACTTTACCCTGTCATCTTTAGCAAGATAAATTATTTGAGATCCTTTTTTGACATGGTTAAACTCTGGTATTGGTTATGGATTTTTATTTCTAGAAATGAAATTTGCCCCCTCTGCTTTCTGGTATAACAATTTGTTGATTGTGATTCAGACATATTAGATGGTAATGTTCCATGTAGGAAGTTCCTACTAGGCTAATGCAAATTTTAACTGTTATATTGAATGTAATTTGTCATGCAGGAGATGAGAAAGAGCACTTGAAAGTGACTCTTCTACGTATTGAATCAGCATTACAAGGACTTTTTTCTTGTTTGCCTGACTTTGTTCCAGACTCTAGAAATGGAATGGTTGAAGATTCAAACCATCTGTTTTTAATTGCTGGGGCAACAGGTTGTACTGTTGGTAGTACTGCTCTGAGAGAAAAAGCTGCTGAGATTGTACATGCAGCCTGCAAGTAAGGATCACACTATGCTGCTGTACATTGTATCTTCAACTTATGTTGCTGTTCACAAACCCTGTTAATTTTTTTTTTTGCTTAATAGATATGTCCTGGAGAAAAAATCAGACGACAGCATCCTGTTGATACTGATTATTCGCATCATTGATGCTTTAGGAAACTATGGTATCGAGTTCTACATCTGAACAACTTTTCACATATCACTGTATTGTTTGTATATGCACTGGGTAATTTATTTTATTCCCTTTACACAGGAAGCTTGGAGTATGACGAGTGGTCTAGTCATAGGCAGGCTTGGAAATTAGAATCTGCTGCCATAATAGAACCACCCATTAATTTCATTGTATCATCTCATTCTAATGGAAAGAAAAGGTATTAATATACAACTCCTCTTTCTTCATTACAGGAACAGTGTTCGAAGACAATTTTTTAATAAATCTCTGATGCTTGTTGTCTATCCAGACCAAGGTGGGCACTCATTGATAAGGCATTTATGCACAGTACCTGGAGGTCTTCACAAGCATCCTATCATCTTTACCGTACTAGTCGGAATTTCTGCCCATCTGATCATGTGATTATTTTGATGGATGATTTGCTGACTCTCTCTTTGCATAGCTATGAAACTGTCCGCCTGTAAGTGAGAAACCCATGGCTAACTGAAACAAGTGTTTTATGTGCACTAGTTTTTTTGCATAAGCACTTGATATGATATGTAGCAAATATCTATATATTTTACTTTTTTTTTTCATGTTTAATCTCAGCTAGTTAGATTAGCCATATTAATGAACAAACAAAGATCCTGAGTTCTTTTGAAGGAGGAAAAGTTGGCAGAATGAAATTGGTCCAAACTTCAAAAACAGGCCTTTAGTAGCGTTTATTTACATCATTAAAGATCTAGCATGGCAAAATACTTAAAAATTGTGTACAATAATGGACAATACTTTATAAAGCTGGTACCTGCCGCTATCCAGAATTGATAACTATGTTTTATTCCTCACATGATACTCAAAGAATGATGCTTCATTCATGTTTAAGTATTGCATTGCCTGTTAAGTCAGTCACTGATTTATTCAGCCTGGCAAACGAACTAATATATAAAGCTGAAAACAGCTATTGAGAATCATTTGTCTAGTGATTGCTTAGATGGATATCTTTTCATTTTCTCTTTAACTTGTTTCTCTTTTCTCTAATGAAACTAATTCTCTTACAAAAGTGAAACAAAAAAATGTGCGATGGTATCAATTTAAAATTCAAACTGTCTTTCAATACGATTCTATTTCTTTAAATTGGTTTGTAAATGTTTATATAATTCTCTTTCTTGTGGATATTAGCTGATGGAATTGGTATCTTTCAGAATATTTGAAAACATTTTATCATATCTAGACTATTCTCTAAGATTAGTTTCCTTACTTCCTTATTATTTCTTGTCATGACATATTTTCGGTTCTGATTAGTTATCATATTTCCTTCTCTTGTCATGATTTGCTTGCTTCCCTTTCTGATTATGGTTAGTATAAATAGGGGTTAGTGCAATAGGTTTTACGGACACATTAACCATGTTAATACATTGAAATTCATCTCAGTTAATATCAATTCAGTGTTTCAATTTCGTCTATCTCTCTTCCTCCCTCTATATCCCAACACTTTGTTTGGTAGTGAGGAAATAAATAGTGTAAATGAAAATAGAAAAGAGAGAAATGGGGAAGAGAGAAATAGATTGGAAATAGCGTGGATTTTTGTATTGCTTGGTTTAAGAGAAATAAAATAGGAATTGAAAAGAAATAATAGGGAGCTTGTTTGGTTTAGGATAGAAGGAGAGGAGAGAAATGAGATTATAATTAAAAATACTATTTTACTCGTATATTGTGAAACATGCACTTCCCTCACAGTCAACATGTCTCACAATTCTCACTGGCATAAACATCCAATTAGGTGTACCTAGCACAGCAAAATATTGTGAGCCATTTCAAGTGGGGAAGTGTTTTCAAGTGGGACCCACCACATTTAATTTCTCTCCTTACTACATTTTAACCTCCACTATATTTCCATTCTACTCTCAATTTCTCACTTATTTCACCTCTGCCAAACAAAGTGTAACTGTAAAACTCTAACTTAAATAGTCTCATTCGATTATCTAACATGCTTTCTTAATACTGCCATAGTACTTTTCTATGCCTGATTGAAATTTCTCATACGATCCAGGCTTGCAGGGAAATCTCTAGTGAAGCTGATTAAGAGATGGCCATCTTTGATTTCAAAATGTGTTATCACTCTTACGAATAACTTGCAGGATCTCAGTGCCAAGGAATATGCAGTATTGGGTTCTTGTTCAGTTCTTGCCTCACAAACTGTTCTCAAGCATCTGACAACGGTGATTGTCAAGGATGATGTTCTTAAAATTGTTTTTCTGGATGGTTAATACTTTCATGTCTCATTATTTTCTTTGATTTCAGGATCCAAAGTCATTTTCTTCATTTATCCTGGCAATTCTTTCAAGGTATTCCCATTTTCTCTGTTTAATGTTTTGCATGAATTTTTTTGTTCTATGTGGAACATTAGAGAATAATACTTTCCTGGTTTCTTTTTTAAGTTCTCATCATGAATCCTTGAAAGCTCAGAAAGCAATTAATGAGGTAAACTTATCCATGCTTTAGATTATTACAGTTTCATTATGTGCTATATATGCTTCAGCTTTTCCTTGTATTCAACAGCTTTTCGTGAAGTACAACATTCAATTTTCTGGAGTATCTAGAAGCTTCTTCAGGATCTCAGACAAAGAAAATCATACTGGTGGATTGGGGTTTTCAGATTTGGTTTCTCAGATTGGTTCTCTGAGTTTTGATTCTACTGGCTTGCATTGGAGGTAAATGTTGATTCATTTAGTTTGAAATTCATTTGACACTAATTATAGATGGTTGCTCATGCATGTTTGTCTGTCTGCTATTTCTTATTTGTTTTAGTTTACATTCTGCCTAACAATTTTTTAACAAGTTTAAACTGTGTTTTGTAGAATCTTGCATATTTAAAACATTGATTTAATAATTTATTTTTTCAGGTATAATTTGATGGCTAACAGAGTTCTGCTTCTGCTGGCTTTGGCATCTCGGAACCATCCAAATTCATCATCTAAAATTTTGAGTGAAACTGCTGGTTTGTATAGTTTCTTGTTTGCTTTTAGATCTCTCTGTATTTTATTTTATTTAACTTTCCTTTTGCACATTCCAAGTCAGTGTTACTGCTCTCATTTTGTGCAACATGTTTATGTTATTCATGCTGTTGCTCATTTAGGACACTTTCTGAAGAATTTGAAAAGTCAACTTCCTCAGACAAGGATACTTGCAATTTCAGCTTTGAATACACTACTAAAGGAATCACCATATAAGTTGTCTCAAGGTGAGAAATCTGCTGAGTTTGAGGATTTGCCGGACCATGTCAAATCATCCCTTGAAGGAACTTTAACTCAAACCTTTCAAGAAGAGGGTTTCTTCAGTGAGACACTCACTAGTCTTTCCCATGTTCATATAATAACTGATACTGAAACTGCTTCAAGAGGAAGTCAGGGAGATACAAGTTTCCAAAGCTTAGCAGACAAATCCATAACTCGTTTTTATTTTGAATTTTCGGCTTCATGGCCACGTACGCCAAGTTGGATCTCTTTTATAGGAAGTGATACATTCTACTCAAGTTTTGCACGTATTTTTAAACGACTAGTACAAGAATGTGGCATGCCTGTTGTGTTGGCTCTTAAAGGTGCAGTAGATGAATTTACAACTGCTAAGGAGAGGTCTAAACAATGTGTAGCTGCTGAAGCATTGGCGGGTGTGCTGCATTCTGATATTGATGGTCTATCGGGAACATGGGAAAGTTGGCTGATGCCTCAGTTGAAGAATATCATCTTAGCCCAATCTGTTGAATCAGTTTCAGAGTGGGCATCTTGCATACGGTATGCAGTTACTGGTAAAGGAAAGTATGGAACAAGAGTTCCTCTTTTGAGACAGAAAATTCTGGATTGTTTGATGACACCTTTACCTCCAACAGTAGCTACCACTGTAACGTCCAAGCGATATGCTTTTCTGGCAGCTGCACTTATAGAAATATCCCCACAAAAAATGCTAGTATCTGAAATCCAGCTCCACAATACACTTCTGAAGGAAGTTCGTGGTAATATGTGTCACTCATCAGCCCAAGTAAGTGTTCCCTTTCATCTCATATATACAATCAGTGAAATTTTCCCTTCCTATGCTCCTTATTGGTTATCTTCACTCCTACCTGTTGCCGACCCATTGGAGTCAGGGACATAAAACTACAAATCCATGAACTGATTATGCTTGAAATTCATAATGATATTAAATAGTTTTTATCTAAAATATACAGTGTCACTTTCAACATTTATCATTTCTGTAAATTAAGTCTTTTATGCTGCTGTCACTATATTATCTAGGTCAAATACAACTAGCCTCAACACTAACTAAATTTGCAATTTGTTGTCAAGAGGTCTTACACTGTAAACTGAATTCTTGTCCTTCATGCTTTGTTCAAAGTGGCTCACATGTCAAATGACAATTATATTGCCTTGACTGTTCAGAGTTAATTCGTACTGAACTTATTTGATTGCCTTGTGTGCAGAGCTTATAGAATTTGACAAGCTGCATTAGTTAATCTTGGTTTAGGATATTAATTTGGTGTAGTTTGATTGATATACTAATCAACTATCTGAATTGAATTTTCATAATCAAGAAAAAGAATTAGGTTTAAAATTCATATTATATGGTCATTAAATCGGTTAAAACACCATTGCACCTTAGGCTGCACTTGTAACAGTATAACTGATTGATATGATCTATTTCATGGACAAAAATTAATGTAATGATGATTAAGTTTTAAAATCCACCGTTTTCAGTAAGCTTCTTTTTTAAAGGATTTTGTTATATTAAATTAAATTGAAGCTCTCGTTTCTAATTAGTTTAGTACAACAACTTAATATTACTGAACTGAATCAATGTTTTAACTATGCAATTATATCAAATTGATTTCATTTCCTTTTGCAGATTCATTTATATCAATCCATATACTTTAATGAAGCACATTATCTTTCTTGGTTATCCTTACAATTTTTTTCTTCATCTTACCTTGGAGCTCTGCTGTTTGAATGTATTGTTTTAACTTTTAGCAACCCTTTTTTTCCCTTTTTTTTTGTCATTAGCTAATGGATTACATTCTTAAGCATTTATGTGAAGAAATGGGACTAAGTGATAACTGAATTTGCACGTGTATCGGATTACTGGAATTGGTTGATTGTTTAGAGGCATGTACTAGCGTATCCTTAAGAGTTTAATTCTTGTATATAAACTGTGTTTTTGTTTATATCATTGTAGAAGTAAATTTGTATGTATGTAGGTTTGGTTTGAATTAGAAGTTACGTTTATTTTATTTGAATTAAAAATAGTCCTTACATTAGGCTACTTTGTAAGGTCTTTTAGATAAAAAAGGGAAATCTTTGCAAGAAAATTTATCAAATAATCAGTCAGTTTATTATCTTATGTGTGGTCTGATTGTATACGAACTTAATGATCTCTATTTCTTTCTCAACATATCCATGTTTTAAATTGGGATAATGTCATAGTGGTCTAAATAAATGGTGCATGTTGGACGTTTTATTTGGGTTAAGTAATATGAATATACAAGTGGTTACAAGTTTATTATTTGTTTGTGGTTCTGACCTATTTCAATTTGGCTATGTAACAGGTGAGGGAGGCTCTAGGGGTTACCCTTTCTGTATTGTGCTCTAACATTAGGCTATATCATTCGAGTCATCACGATACTGCTCAGGTTGGGATAAGTGACAATGTTGATAGTTTCACGAAAGATGAAAGTTGGGTTCAGTTTCTTACAGAGCGAGCAGCTGAAGCAGTTGTGAACATTCAGATTGCTACCCAATCAGATAAAGTAGTGAATTCTCTAGATGCAAGTTCTCAAAATGGGCATGTAGATGGTGATTCACAAGATGACATGAAATGGATGGAAACGGTACAGATGAAATGATAGTTTTAATAGGTTTTTCTCTTCAAATTATTTGCTAACCTTTTACTATTCCAAACATATGTAGCTACTCTACTTCATCATCTCATCGTTGAAGTCTGGAAGATCCTCATATCTACTTGACGTGCATGTGGGGCTTCTATATCCTGTGATTTGCTTGCAGGTTTGAGCTATATATTGACTCTAATAATTGAAGTTTTGCAATTGTAACTTGTCTGATTTGTTATCATATTATTTTCATTCATTTATGCTTTATTTCGACAATTTGTTTGGTTTATTGTGTATGCTTTTAATTTTCTTGAGCCTTTTGCTCTTGATTCTTTAGCAACTCCAAATTTTGGGAGTCTATCATCTTCCAGGAATTAATTTTAGGTTGATATATGTTGACTTGGTTTTCTATCAGCTTTAACTTGCTTCGAACATCCTGGTTCTGCGGATGTTATAAACAGTAATAAGGTTGTCCTTAATGCTTATAGTTAAATCTAGAATTAAGTTCCTGAATTCTCTGAAACTCTTAATATTTTGAGGCTTCTGAAAGAATACTTATGAATCCTTTCACCTAAGGACACTTCAATTGAGGTTTAATTTTTATGGTAGCACAAGTTCATTGATCAAGGAAACAGATATAGAAGTGTCAATACTTTTCACATTCTTATATCCTTGTAGAGCAGTTGCATTAAATAAAAGTGTAAAAAATGTGATATTCATTTTCTGTTCTATTTGATTCTATGATCATTCAAGTAGGGAGGGTATCAGTTATGACACTTCTGAATAATTTTATTTTCTTTTGAAGGAAACATCAAATAAGGATTTGTCAACATTAGCCAAGGTAGCATTTGAATTGCTTAAATGGATGATCGTCTGGGAACCTCACCTTCAGAAGGCTGTATCCGTCATTCTCTCTGCTGCCAATGATTCCAACTGGCGGACTAGATCTGCTACATTGACTTATCTACGTACATTCATGTACAGGTATGATGATCTTGTGTCAGGTTTGCTTTGGCATACCATATTCTAAATGGTTGCATACCTTATTCATTATAGGTATCTAGCTTCTCGTGATAATATTTTCTTAGCAGTCATTGTATTTGCATCCATGTTTTTAAATATCAGCAACTTGTACTTAACAGAGTTTTTTCACTGATTATGATTATATTCTCATTTATTTGAGATGATTTCACACTTTTGTCTGTTCTGATCTGAATAAAGTTGTTCCTTTTTTGACAGGCACACTTTCATTCTCTCAAGTTCAAAAAAGCAAGAAATTTGGAGAACTGTTGAGAAGTTACTAGTGGACAATCAAATTGAGGTAAGTTCTTAAAAGTGTTTTTAATAGAATTGCAAAATACTTCTTTCCTTCCATATATAAAAATAAGAAATTTGGGTAATTTAACTTGGGATACTTGTACTTTATAGAACATGCTACCATTGTACCTTTTTTCACCTTAGCGGACGCTATAATTTTACTAGTGAGGCACCTCTTTCCCCTTTAAAAACTGGGTTGTGGACAGGACCAAGGGAGCTTGTGTTATTTGCCTGTAGAGGAAGGCATGCTATACTTTAAAATGTTTATTTGTAGTTACCTTACCAATAGCAGTTTCCTCGAGTAGACAAAATCTGTATCAACATATATTTTAGGGAAGCCATTCATTATTGATGGCTTCCATTTACATTCACTATCGTGTGATTGTGATTATTTCGTTTTAAATCATCTCATTATGGAAGTCTTAATCTTTTCACTGTAGGTAAGAGAACATGCTGCAGCAGTTTTGGCAGGCTTAATGAAGGGTGGAGATGAAGACCTGGCTACAGATTTCCGTTATAGAGCATATAGAGAGGCAAATATTGTACATAAAAGAAGAAAGTCAAGGTTATGCTTTGCCTCTTGTTCCTCGGAAGTTTAGTTCTTACTTTTGACCAAATTGGCCCTCAAAGCAAGCCTAAATTCTGGTTCATTTATTTGAATTTAACATCATCTTCATTCATTCTGCATGGTTTTGTGGATGTCATATTTGTAGTTTAATTTTAGACTGTTGGAAACCCACCTTAATTATGGTCATCGTAATCACCTTAGTTCTGGTCTCTTTGGAGGTTGCCATAATTGCAACATCAAGGGTAGTGGTTTAGTCCTATATCGATTATATATATAACAAAAATACTATTAATGCTAAATATTATAGGTTTCTATATTACGCACTCAAATATTGGTAAGGACAAAGAGGGATTGCATAGGCTATGACAAACTTGCATATGTAGCACAAAGTCTGGGAAGCATTGTGCTTAAGTTAGAGGCTGTATGAAATAAATGGGAAGAGCAGGGAAATGAGAGGTTGGCTTTTCAGTTGGGTAGTTTTGGGTGGCTCTTCTAGTCCTATCTTTCTTTCTAGTGCATTTTCCCTTTTTAGTCAGAACTCCGTTCTCTAGAATTTTCCCTATTGATTCTTTAATAAATTCAGTTACTATCAGTTTCTCCACGTGAAGAATATGTCTTGATTGTTGAACTCTAGGTTATGATATTCATGAAAAAAAGAAGTCATGGTGTGAATGCAGTGATTGTCTTGGAAATATTTCATGTAACATGTAGGCATGAAGAGCACAGTTATTACAAGATGGATTTACAAACACATTTTGATTTTGTCAATTGAATAGCTGATAAGGTCATCTAGTAAATTCTTATTTTCTATTAGCTCTAACATGCTAAGTTTGTTAAAGTGGGGACATTTTCTAATACAGAAATGCAAGTTCTGGTCCAACAATAGCATCTGTTCATGGTGCTGTACTAGCTTTGGCAGCTTCTGTATTATCAGCTCCGTATGACATGCCCAGGTTTGTCCAGTCATCTATGCCATATGATTTGTATTGGTAATTTCGAATGCTTGTAATGATTCTGTGAACTCCACTTACGAGATATTGCAAAAAGTTAAGATTACATCAATCCTACGGGGATAAGGCTTTTGATGCTGTTTTTTGGTTGATTATTCTTTTTTTTAAAAAGCTTATTTGTCCATATTGTGAAATGCCTGGCTCATGCAATATTTTGGTACTACTGTTCTCTTCAATTTCTGCTTCACATGGAAATCTGAGTTCAGTTGTAAGTATATAATAGGAGTGATATCAAACAAAAAGTTATGTGATGCCCCTATATTGTTACAAGTATAGATGTCTTTATTGGTAGTCTTAGGCGTAAATCTATATAAAATCATACTTTGTCCAATTGATGGCAAAATTGAATTTATCTGATCAAGAGACAAATTAAAAATATTTTTGTGAAATAGAGACACAAATTTTTACTCTATCTTTTGAACTATAAGCATTTGTGTCCAGCTCTATACTAGATTTATAAGGATGACATGCATGATTTTATTTTTGCTTTAGGGACACAGGAAGTAATTTATTATGCATCTATTGATTCTTTATTCTAATTATCTGACCGCATTTACTACCTTTGTTTCAGTTGGTTGCCTGAACATGTTACACTACTGGCCCGGTTCAGTGGGGAGCCATCCCCTGTGAAATCTACAGTTACTAAAGCAGTTGCAGAGTTCCGGCGTACCCATGCTGATACATGGAATGTTCAGAAAGAATTATTTACTGAAGAACAACTTGAGGTTCTAGAAAATCAAAACATATTATGTGGTTTAAAATTTTTTATTATTACTTGTGATTTTGTTTTTTCATATTCTTTTTTGCTAATTTTCTTTTCATATTCACAGATTCTGGCAGACACATCCTCCTCCTCATCGTATTTTGCTTGATTAAAAATCTGAAGATATTGTTGGGAGAGTACTGAAAATAATAGTTAGGGAAAATATGTTTTTCATTTTTTATGTATTGACTGTATTCATAGTTGTAAAAATAGTTTTATTTACATTTTTACCATTGATATTCTTAAGAAATTTATTTCTTGTCTCTCAGTCAGAAGTTGAGTTTCTAACTTTCCTCTGCTCTATTATTTTTCTTATACCATGGGGTTAATTAAATCATCTGCGGGTAGATCCCACATGACACAATCTGAGTTGAATATATTGGATAGATTTCTAATTTCCTTCGTAGCCTCAGAATCATCACCGTTTTCCTCTTCAAGTTTTTCATGCAACTGGTTCTGCTGATCCATCGCTGTGCATGTACTTCCAGTGCATACACTTTGCCTCCATGCAGATGCATCCCCTTTATTGCCAAAAGATGCTGGAGAGAATTGATAACCAGACATTGTAGGGAAAACACTGTATGGCATCGCAAAACTTGCAGAAGTAGTTGCAGTGGAGTCCCAAGGTTTATCTGAGGGTATCATTTCAGGATCTTGTTGCATGGCCTTTGATAGGTCAAACTTGATCTTCTCAACAGTTGCGTCCTTTTCATCCGGCTTACAATTAATGTAATCAGTGAAGTTGTTCCCGAGTGCTGCAGTGGAATGCTGGCCCTGGAAGTTAATTGGCTTCTTGGTAAGAAGGTGGAGCACCTCATCTTTGAAACAGCCAAGGGCTGCTTCAGCTAAGTGAGCTGCCTGTGGGGGTGCCAATGTCGTAGCAATTTCAGCCATTAGATGGGAAAATGGCTTGTGGGTTACAGGGTCTATACCCATGCCTGACAGTTTCTTTTTCAGCTTGGTGTTCCAGTGGTTTTTGACATCATTGTCAGTGCGTCCTGGCAGCTGGGCTGCTATCAGTGACCATCTGAACATCCATTTAAGCAAAGCATTTAGGGAACAACAATTAGATAAAGATAATCAATCAACTACCCCATTAACGATAACTTAAATGTAGGAATAACATTCAATGCACCTGTTACCAAAAACTGAATGAAGCTTTACAATGGTTTGCTCTTCCGAATCCGAGAATTGGCCATGTTTGAGATCAGGACGAAGGTAATTAGTCCACCTTAATCTGCAACTCTTTCCACATCTCTGGAGGCCTATTTCATAAGCAAAATCAAGGATAAATGGCTGGTTGTTTATTGACATTGATATGATCGATATAAATAGAATGGAGAGGGACTAACCAGCATTCTTGGGAATGAGACGCCAGTTGCGAGTGCCATGTTGAGCAATGTAGGAGGAGAGTTTATGATCTTCCTCAGGTGTCCACTGTCCTCTTTTCACGTTGTCCTTCTCACAGCATGGAATACGCCCCATTTCTGTATTATTTTTCAATATGTTAATTCTCCTATCCGAAAGAAATTCCTATTTTGAGGGTTGTCAGGCCTAGAATAATGTAGGTGACTGTTGAGTATAAGAATTGTCTTTTCTTTCTTTCACCACAACTTGTGAACTCTCTACCCGTCTTTGAATTCTTTGAGGCGAAATGGGAAGACGTGGAATATTTCTTTGAGTTGGTTTTTGTTTGAGTCTTTTTTTCTGTTTTTCTGGTATGCTTGTTATTCTTAATATATAATGGGTACCAATTGGAATTGCATGGCATAAAGGCATCAAAGGCGCATGATTTTGTTAAGAATTTCAACGCCATTGAGCGTGTGAGGGGAAGGTAGGTAGCTCACCCACAAGATGCTTGGTCAACATCTCTCTCTTTCTCTTTCTCTGTCCTTTTGACTGCTTTGCTCATAGTTTGTGTGCTTAATGCATAGTTGGGTAGGTTTATGCTTTGATCACACAAAACCTCCTCATCTTTCTACAGTAGAAGGGTCGCACGCATAGATCCTATCTAACGTTATTTATGTCAAGGTCCACGTGTGGGCTTTCAGTTTTCGATAAATTTCTTGTTCATTAATTTTCCTTGTTTGTTACTAATGCTAGTACAAGAGAGCCTCGGAATAGAGATAACATTGCATGATCCCACACGTAGTGTATAACACTTTCCAGAAACATTTCTCGATTAAACTTTGTCGTTTTCACAATAGTCTGCAATGCTCTTAGACTGAAGTGGACTAATTTTTATAGCATATTACTTGCCCCTTATACATTCGAAGTATATACAATTTATTACCAGAAAATTTAAACAAGAACCAGTTTGAATATATATATTAATCATGAGGAAAAGATGTAACAAATTTATTCTTTATCTTTATCATTTATTTTGTTTATAATTTAATTATTATGATAAATTTTTAGATTGTAAAAGAATAATGATAAGGATAAAAAATTAATCTCTTATATTTATTCTTAAAATAAATAATTTTCTTGCATATTATATCATATATATATATATATATATACCTTCTTTATGAAAACAATTGAAAACATAAGTAAATATTGTGCGTAATTAGGATATAGAGACTCACCATAATATCTAGACAATTTTTTTCATAAAATTTTTTAGAAAAATTATATTAGCTTGCTTATAATTTAAAATATAAATTAAATTTATGTATAATAATTTATTAATTTTTTTTCCTTTAAAAATTCTCACATACAATGGATCATATTTCATTTGTCATTTTACTGAACTTCATAATCTTAAGACTGTGATGTGCCACTCATTCAACTAATGATACTGTCATTATATTCTCATTTCCCATTAATTTAGCTAAATCTTGTGTTAATGAAACTTCTATAAAGAAAAAAAAAAAAGCCTAAAAAAGGACACGGAGGAGCCGAGATTTTTACCGAAGATTGAAAATAGAAAGCAGTTCATCCATTCAGGTACAGCACACTTACCCTAAGTTTCAAGTATGGAGTGAAATGAAGGCGTGATAACCTGCTTCAAAAACCAGACCTGCTCAACTTTGTTATTCCATGACAAATTTGCATCTTAACTCAATATTACAGATGAAACTAACTAGTTTCACAAGATCAATTCAATAAACAAATGCAATGTTAAGCTTCTGCAACTCAATTACACCTCTTTACTACTACATCTTAACAATAAGAACCTTGAATTCATCAATGTTCCATGCTGAATTCTTTATGCTTGGGGGGGGGGAGAGAGAGAGAGACGTCTATTGCCCTGTGATTAATGTTGATTTTCAACACAAAAAATGCAACCACAATCTAATTTCTCAGTTCAACTTCCAATTCCTGGAGAGATGTTAAAGCTACTCAGTGTAGTTTTGCAGATACTATCCCTTCAATGGATCCAACGAGAGTGAACAGTCCCACCGCAAAGCCAACAATGCTAAAAGCCCTAAGCATGACCCACTTAGCCGACCATGGCTCAATATTGCTCTGACTCAAGTACATTTCCACTGGAAAATATATGGATAATGGATAATATATTATTCCAGCCAAAACTCCCAAAATCTGATTGAAGTAGGGAAAGAGCATTGCAATCACAGTTGTTGATGCTACATATGCTGTTCTGAAAGAAAGCCTGAGAAAATTTAGTTGGAAAGCTGGCAGCAGAGGGAGTTTCAAGAAGTATACGTGATTCACAAATTCACTGTCTGGGAACTTGAAACGAAGCCAATTCTCAACATTGGCAAAAAGTGGCTGGCTATACACCTGCACAAGAACAAGATAAAACAAATGGTACACTGCTTAGGAAGTCAAGTGGCGGAGAGTACTAGGATAGCAGATACACTAGATCGAAGCACTATAATAAAATTTGATGATGAGGATATATATAATATTGCATATACCTGATATGCACCAACTAGGTGAATCACAATACAAGCATTGGCAAAGTCGACAAGCAAATGCTGTGTATTAGATGCAAACCCTGTTAGAAGGTTTCCTGGTGTATCATTACCAAAGGCTGCATATCCTAAACACCCACAACAGAGGTAGAAAAATGTTGTAATAACGACAGATATTGTCGAGGCCTTCTTCATGGTTTGGTTTTCTGGTGGAGGTGACTTTAAAGTATCCTTCAAGAATTGCACCAATTTATATTAGCCTTATAATTGTTAAAGCTTTCCCACAAAGCTGTGGTACAGTTACATTTTCTGATTATCTGAGATCACTGGATATATATACCTGTATTTCTATAAGAATTACTGAGAATGGATATGAGAATGCTATGTCACCAAGTGCTTGAGCAACCAGCCATAATTTGTCCATTGCACTGGAAGTAGGGATTCCTTGAATGGTACCCTCAGCATATCCATTTTCTGATCAAATGATTGTCAGAAAGTCAAAACAAAATAGTTTAATTATATACTTTCAAACAACTGTCCATGAACATGTCAGTCATGGTCTGCCTAAGGAGGGACACCAATAATCAGACACTGATGAACATACCCTTGACTTTCCCTGCAGAAAGCCACATTCCTATGAAAGCATAAAGAAAGGACGTAATTGCTGCTACAATTGACAACCACTGAATATTATGGAAGTTGGGTGTCTGTGAGAGAACAACTTGGATACCCCCAAAAATAAGCATGAAATATGGACCCGCAAATCCACATGTTGATTCATCCTCTTTGTCATGGTAACAGTTTGACATTTGGATTGCTCTGCAGTCACACACACAGCAGAACAAATTAATGATGTTACTGTTTAGCAATATTAGTATGGTGGAATTCTGGGAACACCCTCATGTTTTCATGGTGGAGTACATGTGAGAAATCTTGTTTGCAACAAGCAGCATCCCATGTAGGGAAGGTAAATCAAGGAAAAGGAAATAACAAAACAAGAGAGAAACCATTGATAAGTTATTGAACACACCTCATGCTGATAGCAGCAGTAATGACATAAGCAATTCCAAAACCATATAAGCTTACGTTTACAAAAACGCCACAGAAACGACTATTCCCTTCTCCTGTAACGTAACCATCCAATTAGCATTATGTAAAGAAACAGGTCTAGATGATATTCCAAATTTGCTAGCATATCAAACCAACTAGATTGCACATTAACACTTGATAAACTGACACAAATACATGTTAAGCTTTAATGCTCCAAGAAGAGAAAAGTTCACTAATTACAGTAAAATATATTATTTGATAAGAAATTTTTTAAAAAATTGATATTTTAAAAATTTATAAGATAATTTTAAAGTTTAATTATGTTTTAGTATTTAAGGTGATTCTAGTTTAGTTTTGATTTCTTAAATATTAAATTTGAGAAATTAAAATGAGATTTTAAAGTTATTTTTTATTATTTAAATTTATTATTTAGGACTAAAATTGTATTTTATTAAATTTGATTCACTAGAATAAATTTTCTTTATTTAAAGGAATAAAAAAAAATTATCCTAAAGGATTAAAAATAATTAAACTTAATTTTAATTATTTAAAATTATGAAATTTTAAATTCCACAAAGAATTTAATTTTTTATATTTTTTTTATTATTAGAAAAATCATATTCTTTTTACCAACGAGTCTTTCTCTTTTTTGTTGTATTTCTCTCTCTTTCCATTTTTTTTCTATATATTTTTTCTCCCTTTCTACGAAGTAAAAAAACGTCAATATTTGGATCTTTAAATGATTAAATATTACCTTATTATCAAATATTTAAAATTAATAAATTTAATTTTTCATAAATTCAATTTGGGGATATATATATATATTTAATTTTTTTTAATACTTAATAAAAAATAAATTATTATATCAAAACAAAACAAAAATTTAAATAAAATTAAATCAATTTACTCAAAAATAATTTAAAAAAATAAAAATTTATAAAAACATTTTTATTGAAAATAAATTAAAAACAATTTGAACTTGCCACATCCAAATTTTAAAATTTCTCAGTTGAAACAAGACTGAGATAATTGTGGAAAAGTCACAATTGGATAAATAAATCAAGCCTTCTAGTCGGTAAGCGATTAAACACAAATTAATTAACAAAGACTTATCAGAATTGAATTATTTAAAAATTCTGATTCTCTCTGTTATTTATGTGGTTCGGTGTGAAAGTGTAACGAGAAAGATGTAGAAGCATTCAAAAGGGTGAAGTGTGATCTGAATCAACAAAGGATGTGGTTTCCGTGACACAACTGAACTACTATGCAACACATCACTTTCCAATTTTCATTTCTTTAACAACAAAACAAATCTCCACCCGTGATTTCCTCCACTTTTTTACTCCATCACGCAAAAATTCAAGTCATCAATCAAACCAGATAAGAACAAACGGAGCACAAAGAACATGAAAGAAAGAAAAGAGTATTGAAGGTTACCCTTATGGAGATTAACAGCATCAAGGTATGAGGAGCTCCTTTGGGGTCCATGTTCAGGGTCTGGAGAACGGTAGGTGTTGCTGAGAAGGAAAGAAGAGATGAGAGTAATGCAAGCAAAGAAAATGATTGTGAGAGGCCCTCCAATCCATCCAAGCTGTGCAATACTCCATGCCAATGACAACACTCCTGATCCTATCACTCCAGTCACTATGTGTGCCACTGCTGTCCACACTGTCCCTGTTCCATCATCATTCACATCATCACATCACTCACACATTCATCATCATTCTCAACAACAACAATTCGATTTTCTTGCATTCTCAATTTCCTACCACAGTTTACATCATCCACCAATCTGAAACCATTAATTCTAGATACCACTTATCAATTTGTGATTGAATGATTGAGAGTGACAATCATGATACATAGTTTCTCATGTATTTTAATTAGATTCCAATAGTAATAATAATGTTAACATTTCATTTATATGATTCATGTAGCAGCTGATATGTATATGATTCATTACTAGCTGATATGATTCATGTAATAACAATAACAATGCAGAAGTATGATTCGCATAAATTTGAAAAGGCAAAAGATGATTAAGATGAGAAGAAGACAAACCAGTTCTTTCAACATGATGATGATAATCTGCATACTGGGTCTCCAAAAATGGGGTGCTGTCAGTTGCTGAACCTTCTTGATCCTTCATGACTCTTGATGCAAATCAGTGGAGGAAACTGAATCCCTGGTTTTCAGTGTGAGAAGTAGTTCATTGGAAAAGTGAGAGGAGTTTTGTTTTGCAGAAGCAGTGATCTCAGGATGTGGTTTTGTTTTGGTGTGATTGGTTTGTGTGTGATGGGATCAGTGAGATGAGAAACATACAAATCCAAATTATGAGTGTTTTGTTGGAGTCTCCTAATAACATATTATATATAGTGAGAAACATTCCTTTTCTCTTTTATTTTTTTTCAATGCAGATTTTTAGGGTTTTTCTCCTTTATTTTCGTTAACCATGACCATTTTCTTTTAACTCATCAAATCACGTTATTCTTCTTCTTCATTGTGACTCTACAACTTTGGGATCATTAAAGTAACAAAATCATTTTCATGCTGTAAATTTTGTAACTTTAATTAAAAATTTAACTGTGTAATAGACACTTTATCTTTTTTTTTTTAAAATTAAATAATTATGATCTCATTACTAATTTAATTTGTAAATATAGATGTATATATAAATAATTAATAGGGTCGAATTCAAAATTTGAATATACACCTATATCAAAGTAATTGAAGAAAAAAAAAATTATGTTAATGATTATCTAACAACTTAAAAAAAATATATAATATTGTTGGTAGTCTCTATAATTTTTTTCCCAAATTTTCCTATAAATTATTCTTTTAATTATTTAATAAATATATCCGATTTTAATGTGTACTTTTATTTATTATGTTCTTCATTAGGTGTTCAGAGAAAATTTAAATGTAATTGTGTACATTGTGCAGGCTAATAAATAAATTTCTTTGTCCATAAATGTTTTCTCTTGTTAGCTAATCATTAATATAAAAGATTATGTTTTAAATTATTAATAAATGACTCTTATAGTATTTAAGTTTAATGTAAATTATTTATCATAATATAAACTTTAAAGATTATTTAATGTATTTTGAAGTCAACTTATTTATTTAAATTTTATTAAAATTAAACAATTTTTTAATTAGAAATTAAATAGAATATTTAAGAATAAAAAGAAATTCTTTTAATTTTTATAATATCATTTAATAATAAACCTACTTTGAAAAGTACTGAAAATAATCAAATAAAAAAAAAGGTTTTGTCTCTAATAATTACAATTTTAATTTTTTTATAAATAAGATAAATTTTACTTTATATACAGTTAATAAAAACGAATAAAGTAATTATATAGTCATTTATTCTTTCATACAACTTTCCTTATTTATAAACATATATTTCCTATAAAAAAAAATATTTAAGATATATTTTATTTTATAATCTTTCTTTATAAGATTATATTATCTCTTTGATAATTTTCTATAAGAATTATTTGTAAATAAGAAATGATTTTATGTATTTAAAAAAAATATAGGTATAACTTTATGATTAAAGAATATTTATTTCTTTAATTTAGAAAAAATTAATATAACTTTTTAAGAATTACATATATACTAAAAACTATTAAATTTTTATAATTAATTATTTAATTAATAGAAATTCTTACAAATTAAAAAAAAAATAAGACATAAATTAATTGAGATGAATAGGTATAAAATTATTATTCTAACTTTCTTTAACATATATGTATTTGATTTTTATTTAATTTTTTTTAATCCTTAACATTTTAAAAGATTTTCTAATCATAACTATACATTTTTAAAATCTTTTGCTAAAAAGTTTCTTAATTTCAATCAAATCCTTTATTTCTAAACTTAACATGTGTTTCAAATTAAATTTACATTATCTTTTAAAAGTTTAAAGACTAATTAATTAAAATTAAATTTAAAAAAATGTAAAAATAAAAGATATATTCAACCAAATAATTACATATATTTTTTATTTAAAAAAGTAAAAAAAAATATTTCTCAAATAGGTACCTATTAATATTCTAAACTAAAATTAAAGTTTACAATTAAATAAGATAACATGGGTTAGTAGAAATTGGAATATTGTTGCTTATTCTTTTGACTAAGTCAATTGAATAACTGAATTTATAATAAAGTAATCATACAATTAAATTTAAAGTTAATTATGCCACCTTAATCAAGTTTTAATCAGTAAAAATCTCATCGAAAATGAGACTCAAGGTCTATTTGGTAATTACCCTGCTTATGTAGCAAATTAAAGTACAATAAAGTTCTAGGATAATCAATTTTTTTTTTTCTTTTTTTAAAGTGTTAAAAGGGTTCTTTCATGAACATTAGAAAAGTAAGAAATGTTTAGATAAATCTATAAGTTGTTGGTTTTTTTTATTTATTTCTTGAATATATTCTAATATTATCATTTATATTCTTTTCATTTTTAAGGAAAGATGATTATTTTTTAAAGAGATTGATTTTTTTTCTATAAATTTATATTATTATTGGTAAAAGAAGTAATATATTTAGAAGCAACCTAAATTATTTAAAATTTAGAGAAAAAGGAAAAAAAGAGTAACATAGGTTGCATAGATGAAATAGTGTGCATAGAAATTTGAAGTTTGAAGGAATAAAGGAATAAAAGAATAAAGGAATGAATAATGAAGAAGGATGGTACAAAATATTAGGTTAAGTTAAAATGATGTGTCACCTCAGCAATTCTAGAAATACGTAGAACCATCTTTTGCTGTCATCATTATGTTGTTCAAATGTGGATCATTCTCATTTGTTTCAAACTTTCTTACCAATTTCTTTTTCTCATCTTTACATCATTTAACATTTGTCATTTTCTGATCAACACATTCAAATCTATAATTCATTTTCCTTCTCTCTATGTTGAGGTGTCATAGGAAAAGTTTAGGCATGATAGGTTATAAATATTAAAAGAAATCATATATCTTTATCATAATTTACTATGTTTATTAGAATAAAATATCTATTTCAATAAATATTTATATAAAAGATATTAAAAAAAAATTACATTACTTATTACTTATTTCAATTTATAAAGTATAATTATATATTAATTAAATATCTACACTTAATATTAATTAATTTTACTTAACTTACGATTACGTGTTCGTCTACGACTACGAGTGAGGAAATATTTTGCATTTAAATAATTATCTAAGTTTTGTTTTTTCTTTGAATTTTTTTAATTATAGCAAATTACAAGTTACAAAACGTGTCAGTGGTAGGATCTATAAAACAAATGAAATTTCAAACTCAGAATTTCACTCTATCACGCAAACATGACTTGAACAAAATTTAGATTCATGGTGTGAAAATAAACAATTCAAAATTATCATATGGGTTAAATATTTTTATTCTATTTATCTCAATTTTTATTTTTAAATTAATTACTAATTATTTTTTTTGTATTTAAATTTAATATATAAGAATCTATAACTGTATATTTGGTATCCCATAAACAATTCTAATATTTCATCTTTCACCGCATTTAGAGTGAGACTC
Source organism: Macrotyloma uniflorum (assembly GCA_016859785.1). Classification (NCBI taxonomy): domain Eukaryota; kingdom Viridiplantae; phylum Streptophyta; class Magnoliopsida; order Fabales; family Fabaceae; genus Macrotyloma; species Macrotyloma uniflorum. The sequence continues at coordinate 2,601,758 of BDMB01000028.1, forward strand.
CAATCAACAGTCATATTTTAATAAACATTTTAATGAGTGAAGAGAGAAAATTATATATAAATTAGTTTTTATCTTTAATTTTAAATAATATATGTAATATTATATAACAAAATAAATTCAACAGTTTACTAAATTTGTTAGAAAATATTTATTATTTTTTAGATTAAAAATAAAATAAAAAAGAAACTGAAAATACAAAAAAAAAAATACTTTTATCCTATGAAAATTATGAATGAGTAAGTAACTTTAGTATTTTTTAAATTATGTTTAAGTTAGGGTTGTTAGGTAACAAACTATTTTCTAAACTGAAATTGTTTTTTTTTTTAAATAAATTTATATTCAGGTAATATTTTAATAAAAAATATTGATTTAATAAAAAATATTAGTATTTGAATTTACAAATATCAACTAATATCTTAAAAAAATATTATAATCATTATATAATAAATAATGTGATGTATTTTATGATGTGTTATACATATCGTGAGTTAATGCAACATAATTATAATAATATATAATATAAGATAATAATATATTATTCTTAGTAACTTATCCGTTATTTATCTTTTATTATATAAATAGCAACTTGAATTAGTTTATAATGTGACTATATTGATATTATTGATTTTATAATTTTTTTATTAGTAAAAATATATTTTATAAAGTATAGAAATATTATATAAATATGTTATTGTGTAGTGATTTTTGTATTCATTAAATATTATGTATGAATAAATTATTCTCTTGGATTTGTAATTATTGAACTTTAATGTGATTTTTTTTCAGTAAAATGTATTTTTTATATTTTATATTTTCAGTAAAATGAATTAGTCTCTAATATTTTCTTTCAAATCTACATCTTGTCGAGTTTACGAGGTTACTTCTTTCAGTTTTTTAATTTTTTTTTCAAGATACATCTATTTATCAATTTTTTTTCATAAACCAAACTTATACTATTAAAATTATTTATATTTTATATCACTTTTATGAGAACTTTCTATAAAAAAAATTGTAAATTTGATAAGATTCATAAGGAAATTCCAGAAAAAATACAAACATAAAAGTTCTAATGATGTTATTCTTTAAATATTATAGAATAAATTTGTTCATTTGAAAAAAAATAGCAAAGGAAATCTTGGAAAAAATTTAGCATTTTCTTTCATAAATTATGAACACACAATCTTTCTGTTTTCTACTTTACCATTATTCTTATTATTGGTTGTCACACAAGACTTATTGTCTTTTTGTTATCATTGATACAATTTTTTAATGTTTATAATACATTTTATAATTCTGAGATTTTATCTGGACATATTCATGTCATATGAATGGTCTTCATTGTCACTTGTGCTATATAGATATCAACTTGAAGCTTGATGCATAACATTTTATCTTTAATGTTGTCATTTTAGACCTTTCTGTGTTGTTAACATGCAGTAAAATCCTCCACAAGCTTCTACTGAGTATTTGAGTTTGAAACTTGGGCAAAGATGAATATAAAGAACTCTTTCCCTATTACTACAAGTGAAGTTGGTGCTTATTATGATGATGGCCATGCTAAAAGGACTGGTACAGGTCCATAGCACCATAACCACCCCATTGTCATTTGCATGAATTTTGATCCTGCCATCAATATTTTCATGAACTTTATGGGGTGCTGTGTCTCAGATCATTACTGCTGTTATTGGATCTGGTGTTCTCTTCCATGGAGAACTTTGTTTGCAATTATCACCTATGTTTCTTCATCCCTCCTTTCTGATTGTTATAGAAAATCATACATGGATGCTGTTAGAGTCAATCTTGGAACTGAACTCTATTCCATTATCTTCTGCAATCATTATTTTTAGGCATTTTATCATTGTTACTACAATTTATAATTGCATTTTTTTATTGGTTCGGGTAAAAGAAGGACATGGTTGACTGGTTTCCTTCAATTTTTGACCATGTATGGGACTAGTTGTGCTTATGTACTTACTAAATCTATTGCTTATAAATTTCATGTGATAAATCTGATGAGAGATCTTTCATGTTTATGATCTTTCTTATAATTTTTAGTTTCAGTAGAAATAATATTAAGAAAAAATTAACTGTGACACGGATGTACATCAAATATTTTTCTTTATTAATTGTTTGAATAGAATGAAAAATAACCCAATCAATCTATCATAAATAAAACAAAGTTATGCATATTATTGAGAGGAATATAACCATATAACCCTTTCAACCAAGTTTCTTACTAATGATTCCTTGAATTGACCCCACTAGACCCACAATAGTCAGAAGAAAGCAAATAAAGCTAAATATCCTAAGAAGAATCCATTTTTTGGTCCAAGCTCCAATTTCCTTTTGTCGCAAGTACATCTCTACTGGAAAATATATAGCCAATGGCCAGAAGTTTATGGCTCCTAACACTCCCAGAACTTGGTTGAAGTAAGGAAACAAAATTGCTACTCCAGTGGTTGAAATCACATAGGCTGTTCTGAAACAGAACCTAAATAGGTTTAGCTCATAACGAGGGAATAGAGGCAGTTTTACTATATAAGTCTTGTTTGCAAAGTCACTATTGGGGAATTTTCTTGACCACCATTTATCAGCAGCATTAAATATTGGTTGACTGTACATCTGATGAAAGATCATAAACATGATGTAAGAAAGTTGTGATGGTTAGATAACATGAAATAACAGTGAAAGAATACATTTAAAGGTAAGTTGAGAATATAAAAACTACTTTAAACCTAATTCATTATTGTAAAATTAATTAAATGAAGTGAAGTTTGCCTTAATTTTATATATATTAACTATGTTTTATCATAAGTCGATATAAGATTTCTAACCCACCTTCTCACACGTCGAGATGTCCTAACTTGAACATAAATCAACATATAAATAGTTCAACAATAATTTAATAGTGGGTGAACTAATAAATTATATATATTAATTTTATCTTATATCTAATCTATATAAATCTCTATTGGCATGTTCGAATAATTTGAACAGTTTCATTTAGGAAATAATTAGTTGCCCAGAGCCATGATAAATAATCCATATGGAAAATACCTTTGAATGTGATCAAGTTATGTCCATGGATTAATGTATGGGAAAATCAACAATGATAAGTTACGGTAGTAGTACCTGATATCCTCCCACCAAATGAAGAATAATGCAAATATTAGCTAAGGCAACAAGCCAGAAAGGCTGATCCAACCCAAACCCTGTCAAGAGGTTCCCTGGTGTATCATTTCCAAAAGCTCCATATCCGAAGCATCCACAACTTAGGTAGAAAAATGCTGTTATGGTGATTGCAACCATGGAGGCCCTTTTCATGGTTTTGTTTTCCGGTGGAGTAGACCCTAGAGTGTCCTGTACTCAGGAAATTCAAAACTTTGTTTTACATACAAAATCTGTTTTTTTTTTTTTCCATTTACCATCCAAATGTGAATATGAAAATTTAAGGTACCTGTATCTCAAGAAGGACCAAGGCATACGGATAAGAAAAAGAAATGTCACCAAGTGCTTGGAAGACTAAAAATAACTTGCTAGCAGTGTTAGTAGTTGGTGTTCCTGTCATACTGCCCATAATTCTTCCATTTTCTGCAAGTACAGATTTGTTTCCCTTATGATCAGAATAATTAATTGTTAAGCAGAATATACTGTCTTGTCTTGCTAACGAATGATGGAAGGAGAATGTAAAGTTTGAAATTGAAAAACAAGCTAAATATTAAATTAACAATAAGTGTATCGGAAAGAAAAATTACTTATAATTTTTGCTAGGCCAAGTCCTAGTCCAATGGAAGAGTATGTAAAGGACATAATTGACGCCTGAACTGAGACCCATATCATATTATGGAGGTCTGGTATGAATGACATTACAATTTGAACAAATCCAAACATCATCATATAATATGTACCACCCCCATAAGTACAAGGAGCTTCATGCCCTTCCTTCTGATAACAACTTGCTTTCAGAATTGCCCTGTATAGTAGAATAAACAAGTGTTATAATGACATGGACTTGGATATTACAAGATGATTAAATCCTTAGCAAAATGCTCAAATGACTTAGTTCTTTCTGCTTGATAACTAGATGGTTTTTCCAGTGTTTCAATTCTTATCAATTGGTATCAGATTTGGTTATTGGTGTTTTGAAGAAGGAATATCTATGGAGGGCTAACTAGAAAGGTGAGTGAAACGTCATATATTAGTATATTACCAATCATCAGGATGTTTCATTAGCTCATTCTCTCTAATATCACGTGAAATTTATAAGCAATAGATAAATCACAAGTTCACGTAAATACTAAGTAGTATAAGGAGTGATTTCCTCATTTAATAAGAGAAGTACCTTAAACTATCTGCTGTAGTAAGTACATAAGCACAACTAGTCCCATACATGGTCAAAAATTGAAGGAAACCAGCCAACCATCTCCTTCTTTTACCTGAAGCAATAAAAAATGCAATTATAAGTTGCAATAACAATGATAAAATGCCTCAAAATAATGATTGCACAAGGTAATGGAATAGAGTTCAGTACCAAGATTGACTCTAACAGCATCCATGTATGTGTAGTTCCTTTTCCCAGTGACAGGATCAGGGGTTCTATAACAATCAGAAAGGAGGGATGCAGAAACATAGGTGATAATTGCAAAACAAATTAACACAAATGGCCCTCCAATCCATCCCAATTGGGAAGTGCTCCATGCAAGAGATAGAACACCAGATCCAATAACAGCAGTAATGATGTGAGCCACACCACTCCATAAAGTTCCTGAAAATATTGATGGCAGGATTAAAATGCTGTGCATTAAACTTAAAAGCGTTTTTTAGTGGAAATATGAATAATCACGTAATAAAATTTATATATTGGGAAGAAGAGAACATAGTAAAAAAGAAGAGAAGAGAGAATAAAAAAGAAGATATATGGTTAATATTCATCTTTGTTTCTTTCTCCACAAAAAAAATCATAATATTTATTTCATCTGTTATCACAACATTCATGCAAATGACGACCCGTACCAGTCCTTTTAGCATGGCCGTCGTCATCATAGACACCAACTTCCCTTGTAGTAAGAGGGAAAGAGTTCCTTGCATTCATCTTTGCTCAAGCTTCAAACTCAAATACTCAATAGAAGCTTGTGTAGGAGTTTACTGCATAGAAGATAAAATGTTATGCATCAAGCTTCAAGTTTTCATCTATATACCACAAGTGACAATCAAATCCATGCATATGATATGAATATGTTGATATAAAATGTATTATAAACATTAAAATATAAAATACAAACAAAATTTCAAGATAGACCCATTTGCTAAATTTTTTTTTCAAAGAATAAACTTTTCCAGTAATATGCACAGGTTCGATTTTTGAAAAAAATTTAAGAAATGGGTATATATAAAGGAAAAATATTTTTCATTAAAAACATTAATTGAAAAAAAAAATTTTAAAATAACATTTACATCAAACTGAGCAATTATAAATCAAGAATAATTAATTCAGTTGAAAATGGAAATATGAGATGACACACAGAAAATGCAGAGAACAAACAAAACAGAGATGGAGAAAGAGAAATAACTGAATTTTCTGAAGTAGATATCAAGGTTTCACGATACATGCATGTGTTCGAAATGCTATTTGGTATGAAAAAGGCTTTAAATAAATTTTTCATCAATCAAGAAGATGGAGAATGCAGTTCAGAGTGACTTCAATTTGGAAGACATTAGAAAACCTCACTTTCAGTATCAGAATTTCCTACAATTTATAAATTCAACAAACTAACTTGAATTCAGAATATTATTTAATATTTCTTTTTGAATGAAATTCAACAAACTCTACAATTCAGAATATTATTTAAGATTTCTGTTTCAATTTTCTTTTGTTGTTTCAGTTAACATACTACTGTTAGATAAGATTAGATTAAATATCACTATCATTTTTTTTCTTTAAACTGATTAACTTAACATCTAATTGTAAGTATTTTATTTGTTATAAACATATTTTAAAATATACTATATCTTATAATTTATATTATATTTAATAATCTGAGTACATTAAATAAAATAATTTTTTAAAAATGTATTAAATAAGATAGCTTCTTAATTTTTATGAGAATAGAACAATTAAACCCTAAATTATATTTAATTATTATAATTTGATTTTCTTATGGTTTGTACTAGTATTAGGTTAACTCTCTCTTTAACTCAGATTGTTGGCCCAAATAGTTTATGGACTAGGCTTATGTTATTTACACCTTCCAATTTACTTAGTATACTCCTCTTTTCTATAAACATTTTGTATGAAGAAATAATAAAGAAAATTGTATGAAAAATAATCAATAAAATTTATAATTCACCTTCATTATTCTTAAAATTTTTTTTTTCCCTTCATCTTCATTTTTTTTAACTCTAGTTTTACACTTTCATCTTCATTATTGCTTAAATCCAAATTTTGCACCTCATCTTTATCATCCTTAAACCCTTTATATGTATTTTTAATTTCATTTTTCTCTTCTCCATTAAAAATAATAAAATATCATCATTATTATTTCATTTTTTTTATATTGATGTCAATAAGAATATCCAAGGTTTTTCACCAACGCATATATTTTGCATAATTAATATAATATAATCTATTAGAAGATACTATATATTGTATTTTAATAAATTACTTTTTAGTTTCGAAAACGAGGTTATCATTTGATATTGGAACATATATTTATTTTAAAAAATAATTTTTCTAACTTTATATAATGAAGAAAATTTTGAGAAATTTCTTTTCATAGGGATATTTTTGTCAAAAAGTTTTTTTTTCTATGATTGGAACGTTGAAAAGTAGAAAGGATTCGAAATAAAAAAACAAAAAAAAAACATATTTGAAAGAATAAAGAATAAAGAAGGTTGAAGCATTTAGGTTTTTTCTTTGCCAATGCTTGCGTGATACCTTATTTGGGCCTCCATCCATTGTTTAGGGTTCTTCATTCCATTCAAACCAAAATTGCATTTAGTCAATCACACCAATAATTCTCCTTCACAATGCTTCGATTCCAATTTTCCAAATTTAAAATCAATAGGAATAAATTGTTTTAATTCAAAATATTTTGTTTAGATTAACTCATAATTTTAGTTTTTTCATTACAATTTCTTCTTTTCAGTCTAATGATCTTTTTTTCATACTGGTGGATTTTTATTTTCCATATTTATTTCAAAAATATAATAATCAAGAATTTTTTTATCAAAAATAATATATATATTTTTTAAATTACCTAAGTAATCAAACTAAAACATTCCATTTAAGATTTAATTCTTTCTATTAACAAATTTTTCATATTTCATTTAATCAATTTAAATACAATGAAATATTATATAATATTAGCCAAAATTAAGCCAAGACTAGTTTTTTTTTTCTTTCTTTAAATAAGATCAATTTTATTCAACTTAGACTATTTTTGTAAAAATCTATAAGAAAACACAACTTATTAACTTAATAAATCTCAATTATACTTCTTAATCAATATACAATTTTACCACAAATTATAAATCAAATAAAAATAATAACCATTCAAAATTTTAATTTTCCCCTCAAAATAAAACATAAATATCAATTCTAATATAATATTAATAATTTCATTTTATATATAATTTAAAACTTTTCAAAAGTTTCATTCAACCAAAATTTTTTATAAATTTGACGTGTACTATAATAATATTTAAAATAACTAGATTTCTTATTTAAAAGTATAAGTTATTCTAACCAAAATTTTAATAACTAAGAAGAATAAACCTACTTATAAAAAATCATAATTAATAAATTAAATATATGACTAAGATTTTAAACTAGTATAAATTATTTTTATCGAACAAAATTCACATGCAAACAAATTTATTTTCACATGCAAACAAACTTTAACATAATAAAAAAATTACTCTAAATATGATTCTAATTAGTAGAATTTATTTTCAAACGAGAGACAAATTCAAAATATTTAAGAAGATAGTAATTTAAAAAAATTGAATAATAATTTTTTTATTTATAATTTTTTTTAATTTAACATTTAAAATGTTTATATTTTATATTACTTATATTATTGTAGACTAATATGGTAAATATAATACTAATAAAAATATATTATTATATAAAATAAATAATAATAGTAATATTTTTTTATAAAAGAACAAAATAAGATAAACTTGTTTTATCTTATGTTCTCACTAATCAATAAATTAACATAAAGACAGGATAACTTATTTAAAGTTGTTTATTCTGATCACACTAAACAGATTCTAATTTTAATGATAAGCTTGCTTAATTTATCATTTTATAATAATTATTAACAATATATAAAAATAAATAAAAAATGTATCCGGTTAAAAGTGAAGAAATATTAATTATTAAATTGTATAATGAATAATCAACATTAAAATACATAATCACCAAATGCATACTGGCATGAGATTATTTTAATTTAATTATTTTAAATTTGAATTCTGAATATTGAGTTAAATATTTAATGAAAGGGAGAATTTGGTATTTCACGTGATTTTTCATGTCTCAATTAAAATTACTTATAATGAAAACATGGTTTAAACACATTAAATTAAAATACATAACTCATATAAATTGTTTTAAATTAAAATTACTTAGACATATTCTTCTCATTCTCACATAAAAATTATTTCACATTTTTTATAAAAATAATAAATGAAAAAGTAAATACAAAAATATATATACTTTTTTTAGAACACACACAGGGGCGGAATCAGGAATTTTAGATAAGGAGGCCGGACCGCACCGAACGGTCCGGTTCGGACCAAACTAGAATAATTAAAAAAAAATTAATATATATACATTAAAATTAATTATCACGTAAAAATAAATATAATTAATAAAATTATTAATAAATTATAAATTATTTATATATATATTTAAAATCATCATAAATAATTATATAGAAGATCAAATATAGTTTTGATTTTGAATTTCTTAATTTTTAGTTTTTAATACTCTACAATTTTTTAAAATATATATACATATAATATAAAAAATTATTTGATATCTTTTGATTTTTTTTTATTGATGATATTTGTTAAAATGATATATAGTACAAATATAAAAACTTATCTTTTTAATAATAGATAAAATATTTTCTTTTATATATAAGATTATATATTTGATTATTTTAAATTTGATTTTAAATTTTTTAACTTTTAGTTTCTAATAATCTACAATTTTCTAATATATATATATATAATGTAAAAGATTATTTTGATATCTTTTGATTTTTTTTTAATTGATGATATTTGTTAAAATGATATATACAGTACAAATATAAAAACTTATCTTTTTAATAATAGATAAAATATTCTCTTTTATATATAAAATTATATATTTAATTATTTTTAATTAAAGATATTCTATTTAAATTTAATCTATATATAATATTTTTATATCATGTTATGAGATAATACATTTCATAATTTAATTATACTTTTATATAATAATAGAAAATTTTAAAATGTTAAGAAGGCTAAAAATAATATATTTGATAATTTAATTATAATTTTATATAGTAATAAAAGAAAATCTAAAATGTTTGGGGACTGTAGCCCCTATGACTCCGCCCTGAACATACATGATACTCTAAATAATACTATGAATGCATTATATTTATATTTAATAAATTACATTTAATACAAAAATAATGTGTGAAACACAAATATAATTTACTAGATATATTACAAATATAGTATATAAGTATCATATATCATTATTCAAGTAAATATAATTAATATTTTAATAATATAAAACACGTTAAATTATCATAATTAAAATAGAAAAATAATAAAAAAAATTAGAATTAATTCTTAAGTATATCTTATCATATTTAATTATATATATTCTTAATGTACTTTTTGTCTTATGGGGTTCCACTGGAAGAAAAATCATAAAATTAAAAAAAAAACACAAATTTTCAGTTTAAAATATCTTTTAAAATACAACTTGTTAATTTTTTATAAAAAATTTAAGTCTTAGTTATTTTTAATAATTATTTTTTTAAAAAAAACATCCCACTTTAGAAAAATCCTCATTCCAAGTAACATGCATTCATTTGCTCAAGTCTTAGCCATTGCTTTTCCTAGTAAATTTATTGTTTGTTTGGTTCTATTCAATAGTAGTAAATATATATACAATTTAGGACCCTTCTATATCAATTGGTTATTTTTACGGTATTGACCCTTCTATATCAATTGGTTATTTTTACGGTATTGAAATATGAGAGTGGTTGTTCAAATTCCATTTTTAATACGTTGGAGCTTGATGATGATTATAAATAGAAAGAAAGATGAAAAACTCGAACTCAACTATAAATAAAAAAAATTATAAAATCTAACAACGTAATAGTTTAGCATTAATATAAATAAAAAGAAAGTAAAGGAAAGAAAAAGTAAGAATATTCATTCTCTCTCAGCAGACATTTGAATTATTGTTGACTAATATGAATAATCAGTAGTTAAATAAACAGCTCTATAATAGGTCATGGTTAGAGTAGAGTTTTCTTATCCTAAAGGTTAAGGATTCTTAACAGGAGAGGTTGCTACTTGGATCATATAATATTATTTTAAAATATTATTTAATCTCCTATCCCTAATTATAAATCTAATGAATCCCTAATTATAAATCTAATGAATATCTAATTATAAATCTAATGAATATCTAATGAATATCTAATTATAAATCTAATGAATATCTAATTAACGTTTATGAACAACTTGACTACTTAAATTTTATTAAAAAATTAAAATAATTTCGTATTGTTAAAATCTATTGGATAAATTTAGTACACAAATAACGAACAGATTAGATTTTTTTAATAAATTTCTATAGGAATTGGTTTTAATCCATTTATTTGACAACCCTATTGTAAAGTAATTAAAGCAATTATGGCTTCCATATGGATTGGAAGAGCTTGTTAGATTAGAGTCAACCAATTTCGTTTTCGTTTCTGCAGAATAGAAGTTCACAAGAACAAAAAAAAAAGAATCATTTACCTGTCATAAGCATGGAGTTGGCGAAAACCGAGTCTTGGTGGTGCGAGTCGGAGTGGTGCGAGTCGGAGTCAGAATACGTAGAGACAAAATAGAGAAATCTATCCTTCAATAAAAAAAATGTAAGGAAAAAGAAGAAACCGTTAATGGTCCAATACCAACCCCAAGAGGAATAAGGGGAATGAGACAGACAAGTACTTCCAAAAAATGGAAGAAAATCCATTTACCGTCATCGAAATTGCGTGACAACCTATAGATATTATTAAAAGAAATGTATGAAATTCGGTGATCGGGTAGCCTTTTACGGAAAAGAAATTGAACAGAGGGAACACTGTACACGTGCGGCATGGTAAGGAGAGCCGGCGACCAGCGGAACTAGAAATTCCTTACCTAGAAAAAAAAAGTGACTTGCGCAAATTCTTTTTCAATTCTTTTTAATAGAAATGTCATTCATTCTTTAAAAAAAATTGAAAAGACCAAAGTAAATATTTAGATGATATTCCTCCCAATATTTTAATAAAAAAACATATAATTAATTTATCAAAACCAAGTCAGCTATTTTAAAGTAATGTCAAAATATTAAATTTTATTTTAAAAAATATCAATAAAATTAAATAAGTAAATATTTAACGAACGCCTACAAAATATTTTAAAAAATGATATTTCATTAATAAGGCAATAAACTTTTTTATTTGAATGATATCTCATCAATAAAATTCATTCAGAAAACACCAGAGGAAGTAAATTTTAAGAAATGAATATATATAAAGGAATTAAACACATTAATTGAAAAAAAAAATTATTAAAATAACATTTACATCAAACTGAGCAATTATAATTCAAGAATAATTGATTATGTTGAAAATGGAAAATATGAGATGAATTTGAGATGACACAGAATGTAGAGAATGCAGAAATGCATAGAACAAACAAAACAGAGATGGAGAATTGTTGGTGTAAGAGAATACTGTAATTTTCTGAAGTAGATATCCAGGTTTCACGACGCATGTATGTATTCGCAATGCTATTTGGTATGAGAAAGGCTTTAAATGAATTTTTCGTGAATGAAGAAAATGGAGAATGCAGTTCAGAAGAATGACTTCAATTTGAAAGATATTAGAAAACCTTACTTTCAGTATCAGAATTTCCTACAATTTATAAATTCAACAAACTAACTACAATTCAGAATATTATTTAATATTTCTGTTTCAATGAAATTCAACAAACTAACTATAATTTAGAATATTATTTAAATTTCTGTTTCAATTTTATTCTTGTTCTGTTGTTTCACTTAACATACTACTGTTAGATAAGATTAGATTAAATATCACTATCATTTTTTTTATTTAAACTAATTAACTTAACATCTAATTGTAAGTATTTTATTTGTTATAAACATATTTTAAAATATACTATATCTTATAATTTATATTATATTTAATATATAATACTTAATGAAGTTGGTTATTGGTTTTACTTATAATATATCAATCATATTTATTAAAAATTATATGATTAATTAAAATGTTATTAAGTTTTGTATTTATTACATATAATATTTTTATTAAATATAATTATATTCAACAATCTACCATTAAATAAAATTAATTATTTCAAAACTTTATTAAATACGATAGCTTCTTAATTTTTATGACAATATAACCATTAAACCCTAAATTATATTTAATTAATATTAATTATAATTTGTTTTTCTTATGGTTTGGACTAGTATTAGGTTAACTCTCTTTAACTCAGATTGCTGGCCCAAATAGTTAATGGACTTCTGTTTCTTTTATTATGTCTTAAAGGCTTTTGTTATTTACATTTTCCAATTTACTTAGTATACTCCTCTTTTCTATAAACATTTTGTAGGAAGAAATAATAAAAAAAATTGTATGAAAAATAAATAAATTATAATCCACCTTCATTATTCTTTAATTTTTTTTTCTCCCTTCATCTTCATTTTTTTAACCCTATTTTTACAATTTCATCTTCATTATTGCTTAAATCCAAATTTTGCACTTCATCTTTATTATTCTTAAACCCTTTATATGTATTTTTAATTTCATTTTTCTCTTCTCCATTAAAAATAATAAAATATCATCATTATTTCATTTTTTTTACATTGATGTCAATAAGAATGTCCAAGGTTTTTCACTAACGCATATATTTTGCATAATTAATTATATACATAATAATATAATCTATTAGAAGATATATATATATATATTGTGTTTCAATAAATTACTTTTTAGTTTCGAAAACGAGGTTATTATTTGATATTGGAACATATATTTATTTTAAAAAATAATTTTTCTAACTTTATATAATAAAAAAAAAATTTGAGAAATTTCTTTCCATAGATATATTTTGTTAAAAAATATTTTTTTTCTATGATTGGAACGTTGAAAAGTAGAAAGGATTGGAAATAAAAAAAACATATTTGAAAGAATAAAGAATAAAGAAGGTTGAAGCATTTAGGTTTTTTCTTTGCGAATGCTTGCGTGATACCTTATTTGGGCCTCCATCCATTGTGTAGGGTTCTTCATTCCATTCAAACCAAAATTGCATTTAGTCAATCACACCAATAATTCTCCTACACAATGCTTGGATTCCAATTTTCCAAATTTAAAATCAATGGGAATAAACTGTTTTAATTGAAAATATTTTGTTTAGATTAACTCATAATTTTAGTTTTTTTTTATTACAATTTCTTCTTTTCAGTCTAATGATTTTTTTAAATATGATTTTAATCAATGAGATTTATTTTAAAATGAAAGACAAATTCAAAATATTTAAGAAGATAGTAATTTTAATAAAATAAATAATAATTTTTTTATTTAATATTTAAAATATTTATATTTTATCTTACTTAAATTATTTTAGACTAATATGGTAAATATAATACTAATAAAAATATATTATTCAGCAATAGTAATTATAAAATAAATAATAATAATAATATTTTTTATAAAAGAACAAACTAAGATAAACTTGTTTTATCTTATGTTTTCACTAATCCATAAATTAATATAAAGACAGGATAACTTATTTTAAGTTCTTTATTCTGATCACACTAAACAGATTCTAATTTTAATGATAAGCTCACTTAATTTATCATGTTATAATAATTATTAACAATATAAAAAAAAAATTATCCAGTTAAAAGTGAAAAAATATTAATTATTAAATTGTATCATGAATAATCAACATTAAAATACATAATCACCAAATGCATAATCATCAAATGCATGAGATTATTTTAATTTAATTATTTTAAATTTGAATTCTGAATATACATAGTTGAGTTAAATATTTAGTGAAAGGGAGAATTTGGTATTTCAGCGTGATTTTTCACGTCTCAATTAAAATTACCTCTAATGAAACATGGTTTAAACAAATTAAATTAAAATACATAAGTCATATAAATTGTTTTAAAAGTCACATAACTTTAAGCTTTAACTATTTATATAGAATTAAATTAATTAGACATATTCTTCTCATTCTCACATAAAAAGTTATTTCACATTGTAACAAAAATTTTATAAAATTAGTAAATGAAAAGTAAATATAGTTAATATTTTAAAATATAAAACACGTTTAATTATCATCATTAAAATAGAAAAGTAATAAAAGAACTTAGAATTATTCCTTAAATATACCTTCCCACATATAACTATGTATATTGTTGATGTACTTTTTGTTTTCTAGGGTTTCATTAGAAGAAAAATCATAAAATTAAAGAAAAAACACACACAAATTTTCAGTTTAAAATGATCTTTTAAAATACAACTTGTTAATTTTTTATAAAAAATTTAAGTCTTAGTTATTTTAATAATTCTTTTTTTTAAAAAAAACATCCCACTTTAGAAAATCCTCATTCCAAGTAACATGCATTCATTTGCTCAAGTCTTAGCATTGCTTTTGCTAGTTGAGAAAGGAATAATTCAAACTATGAATTATAAAAAAATGGAATAAATCAATCTTGTTATGAGAATATTGCAGAAAGGTGAGACTTTTTGCATTGAAAATATCATATTTTAAGTGTAGGGTTGTGAGAACTATTTATGGATGGGAATAGATTGGTCCACCACATGAATTTATGATTTAGATTATAGTATTAAGTTAGGTCATGTTACATTTTTCTTCAAAAAATAAATGAGGTTATAATAAATTATATTTACACCTTTCAAGTTTCCTAAGATTGTAGAAAATTATATTATTTTTCTATTCTTATACCAACTCTCTTCATTGATTTAAAAACTAAATTTTTTTTATATGTATTCCACACTTACACTAACAAGCATTTCTTATTTATGTTTAGTATTGAATCAAATAAATGTCATTATTTCATATTATATATTAAATAATGGTTGTTTATCAATAATTTATGACAATAATAGAGAGAATTATTATTATTAGTGTACATGTTTCTTTTTCTACAAATACTATTAGAATATAATAAGAATTTATTTGATTTATTCTTATTTTTTAATTTTTTTTAAAATCTAATAATAAATTTTAAATGATTATATTTTAAAATAAGTTAAAGAAAAATTATTTAAAAACTCTAATTTAAAAGTATTTAAATAGAAGAGATTAAATGAAGAAGCATGGGGTTAATAACATTAATTAAAAAATTAATGTAATCTCTTAGATAAAGTAGAATTACATTAACATCAAACTACAAATTTGTTAGAACACTCCTTTGAGAAGAGTTCTGCATCAGTTCAATTATTCCAATGAGAAATACAACTTTATTCAATTTCATACATTCCCCACAATTGCTTACTCAATATCTATCTCTCAATAAACTAGCATCAACTTTAAACCCTTTTTACATGGAACATTAGAAAACCAGAACCATCTACAAACTCAAATATAGTAAGCATTATACTAAGGGGAGTGACATGAACCTTTCAGCTCAATTTCTTTGATATAATGCCTTCAATTGACCCAACTAAGCCCACTACACTGACAAGAAAACATGCAAAGCTGAATGTTCTGAGAACAATCCATTTTCTACTCCAAGCTGCAACTTTATGCTGTACAAAGTACATCTCTACAGGGAAGTATATAGCCAATGGCCAGAAGTTTATGGCTCCTAACACTCCTAGAATTTGGTTGAAGTAAGGAAACAAGACTGCAACACCAACTGTTGAAATCACATAGGTTGTTCTGAAACAGAACCTGAAAAGGTTTAGCTGAAAACCAGGAAGTAAAGGCAGTTTCACTTTGTAGAAATTGTTCACAAAGCCACTGTTGGGGAATTTTCTTGTAGCCCATCTTTCAGCAGTACTGTATATAGGTTGACTGTAAATCTGAGACATAGATAAAGCACAAACATGAAGAGTTAGGTAACATGAAAAGACAATGAATGAATATATGTTTCATACCAAAACTTTTTCACCTATTCAATGGAAGGGTTTCACTCTTTTAAAATGAGAAAATGTGTAAAGTAAGAAAAAAGTATATTTATTCTTGATTAGAATTGAACTATTTTGGTGGCTTATTTCACTTTAAGTATATGGTGGTTTCACCATTCTTTTATGTGTTTTCTTACTAAAGGAGTTAAATCATGGTTGGAATGATCGAAGATTATAAATGATTTGATTTAAGCAGAACAGTTTAAAGTTAATTCTTTATTCTTGAAACTTATTACAAACAAAGGAGCTTGAATTTATATACAATTCAGATTCCATGTCTCGAAAAAAATGTTTTTTTATTAGTAATTTACTTTAATCACGCTTACTCAGAATAGTTCAAATACAAACAGACAAAGGGAAAATTTTCAATTCAGTGACTGATTAAAATAAAATAAAATCCAAAGAAAGTTTTGTACACCATAGCTTGGTTTTTCCAAATAACCACATGTTTATGTCAGATGACAGTCCAACTATTTTCCAACTTGTCCCTTCTGATGTTATTTATTTAGTAGTGCTTCTCTTACACTAATATTTATTTATGAATACTAATGTTTTTCTAAAATTGGGCAAAGACAGAAAGATCATCTCATGTGCAATCAATGAGAAGGGATATATGGTTTTTGTGTAATTTTATTTTTTATATGGAACACTAATAGTACCTGATATCCTCCCAGCAAATGAATAATGATGCAAACATTAGCAACGTCAATGAGCCAGAAAGGCTCAAAAAACCCAGACCCTTCCAAAAGGCCTGTCAGGAGGTTTCCTGGTGTGCCATTTCCAAAAGCTGCATATCCAAAGCATCCACAGCACAGGTAGAAGAATGTTGTAATGAAGATTGCAACCATTGAGGCCTTTTTCATGGTTTGATTTTCTGGTGGAGGAGACTCTAGAGTGTCCTTTGCTCAAAAAAATTCAAAACCTTGTTTCAGCTATAAATTCTTTTCTATTTGTCTTATGTCACCCTCTACCCACCCAACTTGAGTATGCATGAAATAAAAAGGTACCTGGATCTCAAGAAGGAGAATGGAGTATGGATAGGAAAAGGCAATGTCACCGAGTGCTTGGAAGACTAACCAAAATTTGTCAGCAATTTTATCAGTTGGTATTCCTGTCAAGGTCCCCATAATTCTTCCATTTTCTGCAAGTGCAACCGAAGTCCTAAGAACCAATGTAGTAGTAGCATGATATGGATTTTAGGACACTAATATTTTTCTGTCTTCATGTTGTTGCTTTAATTATCTAAGATCAAATCTTAATACACTTTCTTATGTGTTATTACGGTTATTTTTCAATCAGCATTAAAATTTTATTTTAATAAACCATGTAATAAAGATTATACAAAATTATCGAGATGAAACTCCAATTTCCATAAGAGAACAACACCAACATCTAGAAAACTGTAAATAAGATTTGTCGTTGTCAGAAGACTTGAAATTAAAAAAGAAAAATGTTTTAAATAAAATAAGAATATATTAAACTGACAATAATTGATTGAAGGTGAGTCTTACTTATTACTGTTGCTATGCCAAGTCCTAGTCCAATGAATGAGTATGTAAAGGACATAATTGCCGCAATAACTGAAACCCATGCCATGTTATGGAGATCTGGTATGAATGACATTACAATTTGAACAACTCCAAACAGCACCATATACATATCACCCCCATAACTACAAGGGGCTCGATGCCCTTGCTTGTGATAACAATTTGCTGCCAGAATTGCCCTGTGTAGTAGAATGAATAAACATGCTTCATTAGCTTGTATGGCCACAAGAGAAAAATAAACAAATTAATAAGAAAAGGAAAAGGTGGTTTTCTCATTTCATGAAGAAAGTACCTCAGACTTGTTGCAGTGGTTAGTACATATGCAATAGAAGTCCCATATAAAGTCAAAAATTGAAGGAAGCCAGCTATCCATGTTCTTGTATTACCTGAATAACAATAAACACAAATAGACATTACATTATTGTAGTTCATTTGAAGTATATCTATGTTTAACTAGAATGATTTAGAAGCACATGAGAAAAAGTTGAATGTGTGATTACCAAGATAAATTCGAACAGCATCCATGTAAGAGTAGTTTCTTTTCCCAGTTACAGGGTCAGGAGTTCTGTAGCAATCAGACAGGAGGAATGAAGAAATATATGTGACAATTGCACAACAAAGAAGGGCGACTGGCCCTCCAATCCATCCTAATTGGGAAGTGCTCCATGCAAGAGAAAGAACACCAGAACCAATAACAGCAGTAATGATATGAGCTACAGCACTCTTCAAATTCCCTGGCAGAGCATAGAAGGACAAAAATTTGAGATTCAAATTCAAGTATACACCAAAATGGATTGGTTTTTGTCCTAGAGAACTTTACCAGTCCGCTTGGCATGTCCATCATCATCATAATCACCAGTGCCACTTCTAGTTATTTGTAGAGAGTTTTTCCCGCTCATATTTATCAAAGTATCCAACTCAATGCAAGCTTATGGAGATTACTGCATGTTAATCCCATATAAAAGCTTAAGCTAACAAAAATAAATATAAACTATGATGCATCTACTTGAAATCAAAGTGAATATATTTCTTGGGAAACTACATAATTTTTTCCTGTACGTGAAGTGATAGGCCAAATCTACCAGAGTTAGTTGCATGAAAGAGCAGCAAGCAGATGATATGCTGAAATAGTTTAAAATAACCTGGATTCTGCTAATGAACATGTGCATGTATGGCTGGTGTTTTTGCCAGTGTGTCAGTCTAGGCAGAATAATCAATGATGCAAAACTAGACTCAAACTTTTGATGGACATGTGTTACTTAACTAGCTTGTGTAAAACAATTTGCATTACCTGCTTTCTAGGTAAAGAGGAAGCTCGGAAAAATGTCTTTCTACACTTGGTCCAGTGCAGATTGGGTTGAATATAATTAAAGTTTGGCGGAAAAAGATGTTCAGGCTTACGTAATTTCTTAGATGGTTCGTGATGTGTGATTATGAGCTAAATATTATATAAGGTTTTGGTAAGGTAGCCTTATATAATAAAGATAATAATTGAGGAATCACAAGTCATACTCACCAAGGAATTTTTATGAACACTTTTTTTTTTTGTTATTTTCACTCTTACATTGTGATCTAAACAGTAAAAAAGATTCAGAATCTGTGGACCAGAGGAGTAAAGTGGGAGGGTTGTAGGGTGTTCTTCAAAAAGAGCAAGTGGAGATGAAAAGTTGAAAATTATGTTTTTGCTGACTTTTGAATTGAAAGTAAACCAATGGTTTGAGAGCATGGTCACACATCAAATTTGTCCCATGCTGTAATGGAAGTTCATTTCAACTTCTCTATCTTAATTTGGGCCACTTACGTCTAGCATCTTTCACCTCAAGGAACAACTCACACAATTTTAGATTTCTCATTGCAAACTTCATAAAATCATTGGACTAAAAGCAGCATCTTTATTCAGTTGAGTCACATCTAGGGTTGAAGTTTTCTCTGTAACTAACTACAATATCATTTGTTTCATCATCCTAACAACTAATGAATGCTACTAGTTTGTAAAAGTTCAGGGCTTACCAAGATGATTTCTGATGAGAGACAGTGAGAAGCCACAGAAACAAACATATTACTATATTTGCAGCAATTTGTAACTCTCTGTAAACCCCATGATTCTGACTAATGGAAGCAATTGTTGGCTGAGAGGGTCCTTCTGCAAAAGAGAGTTCACAAGACAGAAGAAGATTACTCCATTTTATATTCATCCTAGATTTTAGGATCAGGATGAGTCTGTGCAAGCTCATAAATTGTCATTTTGGACCGCCTAGAAATTATTGACACTGTTTTTATAACTTTTTCAACAAATTTTGTACTGTGAGTGAAGAAAATATTGACACTCTTTAAACACTCTAAAAAAAATCACTTGAATGTAACTTTTTACTAATTCAAAAATATCAACAACTTTTAACTTTATATTATTATGTAAACTATCTTATCAGTTGTAAGAAATATTTTACAGTGGCATGCAAATGTATATTATTAAGTTCAAAATTATCAATTATTAATGAGTAAACATGAATGAATATTATAAATTAAATTAATTATTTAATATATATATATAATTTATTTTCTGAATGAATTCAATAATAAATAAAAATATATTAAATTTTGATATCTTATAATTATAATAATTAGTGACAAAATGATTTTTTATTAATTATTAACAATATTTACATGAAAAAAATCATTAATAAAAAAAAAGATTATGAAATTTATTTTATTAACAATAAAAAATATTATTAAGTATCCAATCATTTAAATTGATTTAATTATATAATAATTTAAAATAATTAAAAAATATTAAACAATTTAGTAATAAATGTAAAAAATAAATACTAAATAAAAAAATTGAGTGTTGTTTTCGTAATAAAATATGATAATGTTGATTTACCTCTATGAAAATTAATTAGATATCCAAATCTTTAAATAGACTAATTAAAGAAATCTTTTAATTTCTTTCTTTATAAATAATTACAGGATTTTTTTTCTCAGAAATTTAAATTCATAATATTAAAAAATATTAGTTATTAATAATATTAATTATTAAAATCCAAAAGTTAACCTATTTGAATGTAAAAACAAATATTATATTAAAGAAGAAAAAAAAATTAAAAAAATGGATTGTGATTTTCACAAAAGATGTTCAATATTCTTCTTCTATTTGCTTGAATTATAAACAATTTGTAATGTAATATAAACCTTTAGTAAAATAAGTAAAAAAAAATCCTTGTTAATATTTTAACATTAGTTAACAGTTATTGATGGAAAAATTATTTTTATGAATGAAAATTATTAAGTATATCATTAAAAAAAATAGTATGGTATATTATTAATTAGAAGAATAAAATGATTAGATATATATTATGGTATAAATATTATCCATTAAAAAAAATGTTATTATGAGATAAAAATGTATTATTTGGAATTTATGATATTGAAAGTGGTGATTCCAATGCATCTAATTTCAAAGCAGAAAGTGTGGTCCACTTCCTCTTTCCAAAAAGTCCACCTTCTCCTTCTTATAATATCAGCCTACCATTTTCAGGACTACAATAAAAAAATAATCAACTTTGTGCGGTGCATAGCATAAGCCACAACTTCTTTAATTAACATTCACATCCTTTTATTATTATTTTTTATTTATAATTTCTTTTATTTTTTTTCTTTACACACCTATATATATTATTATAATATATTTATACTTATAAACCATAATAATAAATTTATATTATAATTTTTAAATAAAAAATTATATAATTTATTTATAAATATAACAATAATTAAAATTATAAATCAAATAATAATTATATAAATAAATTTTTAAAATTTTTAATCTATCTTTATATCCTTACTTATATACAATTAATATAATGGTTTAGTTTATCTAGTAATAATATAATTAAAACTTTTATGAATTTTTTATTATTAAAATTTAATAATTATACAACAGTTTATTATACTATAATTTTCGTTTCATCGTTTACCACATTTCACATTATATACATACTTTTAAATTTAGTGTAAACAAAAAATAATTTTCCAATAACAACTAATTTTTTGAAGCGAAAATATTAATCTAATTTTCTATTTTAAGCGAAAAATTTATCGTTCAAATAAAATATTATCAATTAAGTAAAATTGAATTCAAATTTTTTACTTAAAAACTAAAAATTTTTTCGCTCAAGTCATTGTTATGACGTACAAAATCAAATTCACTCAACAAATTATCCAATTTTTTTACTTTTAAGTTAATTAAAAATATATGAAAAAATTAATTTTTATACGTAGAATGAGTAAGTAAATTTATTTATTTTTAATTAATTTTTAAGAGGATAAATCAACATCACGAGTTAATAATTTCATTTTAAATGTATTATTTGAGAAAATTTTAAACTATGTATCTTATAAATCCTAAAAAAAAATATCATTACTAAATATTAATTTAATATTTAAATATAAAGAATGATTAAAATTATATATTTTAATTTTTTTTTAGTTTAAAAATGTAAGAATCAAAGACGAGTTTGAAAAAAAATATATAATAATTAAAAATATATTTTTTTCTTAACCATAAGTTAGATTTCTAAAAAAATCATAGTTTCTAGATATTTTAAATCCATTAAATTTAAATTCTCTCATGTTAAATTGATACATTTTTTAATTTTTATTATTAAAAAAATCAAGTTTATTAAATCTTAAATTTATTTATATAAAATATTTTAGTTATCACTAAATATAATTTTTTTAATATTAAATAAAATTTAGTAATTCAAAATATAAGTGAATGATGTATATAAATAACAAAGTTTTCTCAATCATGTAAAACCATATTTCTCTAAAGAAAAGTTGTAGTAGGATCCATAACTTTAACTCATAAAAGTAACATTTTAAAGTGGTGTTATGTGGTTGTGGGGAAAAGAATTACTTTCAAAAACTTTGAAAAATATTTGAAGAGACAAGTTTTTTTATTTTTACTCTGTGGTCAACAACAATACAATATAACAAAGAAACCATAGTGGTTGACTTAATTGACTTAAGAAAATTTATTTATTATGTCTCAAGTGTGCTAAACTTGACCTTTGACACTCAAATAATTGTTGGGCCCAATGTCTTGAGTGAAGTCTATGGAGTCTGGGTTGGGTTAAAAAGATGCACAGTCTTCTTTAAAAATGACAAAATAATAAGGGCCCAATTGTTGGCCCTACTTTGTTTTTTGAGTCATCATGACTCATGCCAATCTTTTCACAAGTCCTTTGCCCCCTTCAATCATTGTCCTAACAACCTTCCTTCTTCAAATGAAATACAAAATGTAAAATAAAAACATTAATGCCAAACTTATAAATATTGCAAATGATTACGAAATCTAATTTATTTTTAAAATACATTTAATTGAAGTCCAACAATATTACTAACAATCAAAATTTTACATAACAATTTGTTAACAATTTTGTTAACAAGTAAGACTTCTCAAACCATGTAAAAAAGATCATAATTTATTAACAAATGATTCAATCTAGACCAAATCATTTGCTATTCAGAATTTAGTATATTAATAAGTGACCAAATTTAGACCTAATATCTTGTTAACCAAACTCTAATACCATATAAAAAGTGATTATCGATCTAACTCATCTCAAAATCAGTTTAGGAATTAAGATTTACACTTTATTTATATACTATAATTTGACTATATTTTTAATCAATCTTAAATTTTTCCCAACATATCTAAGACAAGAACCACATCCTCCAAACGCCAAATTATATGTTAAGTATTGTCTTTAGACTCAGTTATTTGCATTCTGCACAAGTAGTTTGTGTTAAACGAAATTTTTTATAGAAATATTTTTCTCAAGTTTGACTTTCTTAAATATTATTTTAGACGCTCAGTAATAAGTACTAAATGCAAATATATTACGCTCGATGTATGAGTATTAAACACATATCTTAAAAAATGCAAGTGTATTAATATCAATGACAATTTTTTTTCAAAGTTACATGACCTTTTTTTATCTTGTAATCATTTTGGAAGGTGTGATGAAGGTAGAAGCAGACAAGTTAACATGCAGGGTTTGCAAGGGAAGAGTATATGAGGAAAGGTATATGTAGATGAATGAGACCTACAAGAAAAGAGAGAAAGGAAACAAAAATGGTGGGTTACACCATAACTTTTAATTTGAACCACCATGTATAATCTTCAATTATTTTTGACTCAATGGGTCAATGCTGTGACTAGATGTTGTCATGTTTGGGTTTTCAAATGAGAAATTCTAATGTTGTTGTGGCTCAATGTTGACTAAGATTGAGATTGTTCACATTCAGCTAGGGTTATAGGATTTGGATAAGAATAAAAAGTTGAATGAAAAATAAGTATTTGTTTCATTATATGTTTTGAGTGTGAAAAATATAAACTATTCAAAATCATTTCAACTTTGATGTAGATTATAGATCCAAGTTTATTTTTATCTAACATGAAACCAAACCAAACATAGACAAAGATGAAAATATAACAAATATGTTTTTGAAGTCTCCATAAAATATAATGTTGGAGTTTAAAGTGAGTTGAAATTTCATATTGGGTAGAAATGGGAATGTTGAATGGTATATAAGAAAGAAAGACACACAAACCCGTAGCCTTAAGATTTTGGGTAAGAAGTGGAGTCGTATTCACTTATATAGTTGTAGTTTATTCCCATTTGTTGAAAATCTCCTCGGTATTATCCCCTCCTTGGTTACCTTACAGTGGTATCAGAAAAGTGTTGAAAAATTAAAGTGATTGAAATCCCTAAAAGAGAAAGTCGTTTACTCATTCTTTGGTTTGGATTTTAGTTGTGAGAATTTTCTAAGTGGTGAAAGTATAAAACCTTTTTCTTTAATTAAAATAATGAACAAGTGACAAGCCTTTTTGAGACAATAAAAAAAATAAGACAAAATGAGTTTGGAATTTTGTTGTCAGGTTGGAAATTTTTCTAAAAACGTTGAAAGTTTGAGACATTTGTTCATTAAAATAACAAAACAAAATCACAAGCTTTTTGACATTGAAAAGAAAAGGAAAGTCAAAAGTAATTTCGAAGACTTTCATGACATGTTTTGAAAGACTTGGATAGAAATTCAAAGTAGTAAAAGAATAAGTAAGTTTTGAAATCAACTTTTGCCTATTCTTTCAAAATTGAATATAATTTTCTACCCACTAATTGGTTGATACTTGTACTGAGTTAGGATCGAGGTTCAAAATTTATTTGGACAAGAAAATGAAAATAAAAATAAAAATAAATTAAATAAGTTTCTCTTTAATTTAATTAATTTATATGTAAACTAATTTATAAAATTCTCTTCTAAAATATTTTTAAATTCCCACAATATCATCATTCAAACTATATTAAGGTTAAGTATTTTTTTTTATATTTTTCTTGAAAATTATATTTGATACTTATATTTTAAGATTGATCCATTCTTCTAACTTTAAAAAAAATGTGATTTTAATATTTTTTATATAATAATTAAATATAATTTTAGTTTTTTTATCTATATCTACATATATTATTTAATAATATTTATTTGTTATCAATATAAAGACTAAATTTATATATTTTAAAAACTAAAAAAATAAATTGATCAATTTTATAATATAAGAATAAAAAAAATTAAAAATACAAAAATAAAAAATATATTTAATTCTTAATATTATTGACCTATAGTTATTATATAGACTACTCATTTTAAATTTACATAAAGTACTACTTAAAACCCATTATATTAAAATGAGTTAACATAGAAGAACATTTGATTACATTAAAAGTTATGTTTGGATAAACATTTTTATAAGTACTTTTAAAAGAGAAAAATAAAAATTAATGAAATGATTTTTTTTATAAATTAAAAATGAAAAGTTCTTAGAATATTCAATTCTTTAGAATTTTCAAATATCTGACAGTAATTACATATTTCCATACATTCTATGTAAGTGCAGACTGAAGCTTGTGAAACATGCACAGTGCTGGATAATGACATCTATGAAACACAATCACAAGATGGGAATAAGAAGTGGAACAAAATAATTTCTTGAATTTGCATCAGGGGAACAACAAAATCTTCACAACCTCATTTCAAAAACCAAATATACAATGTAACCTACTCAGAGGAATCTATATGTACATAAAAACTGGCTGCCACAATCAGATAGCAAAGAATAAGCATTAGTCCTTTGAAGTAATTAGCAGTTCCTTCCTGCAAATGCATAATAAATGTCACAAAGTTTTCTTTTACCATATTAATGATCAAGACATTGTTAGCATGTGGTTCCCAATACCATACTTTTAATTTTTTTTATCTTTGAATACAAACCTGTAACATGAAGGCTACGACTATAACAGTGAGAAATAGTGCTGCAGTTTCAAAAAGTTGAAAGTTTAAGTCCATAGGGTGCCCCATTATCCAGCCAATAACAACACAGAATGGTATCTGCATAATGAAAAGGAAAATGTGACAGAAAGGAAATTTCACAGGCTAGACTTTGTTATAAGGAGAAACTTATGAATGAAAAAAAAACAGATTACAGTCACATAATGCTGCATCAAGCCATCAACTACTACATAAAGGAAGAAGCTTAATACATTCGGTTGTTTCATTACTTGGTTTCAATCCTACTATCTATGTTACATGTTACACCTAAATTTTGCTTTATATTGACATCATGTCAATCTTTCAGCTTATGCACTCCATCAGAAATATAAACACTACTAAAATTCTATGTGCAATACATGCTTGCTTAGATATATAAAGAAAATAGAGACAGTCACATACACTTGCATGAATGTGTATTTACCAAAGCAAAAGTAACTCTATGTTCAAACTCTAAAAATTATAGTTGTCCCAATGAAAAAATCT
Source organism: Macrotyloma uniflorum (assembly GCA_016859785.1). Taxonomy (NCBI): domain Eukaryota; kingdom Viridiplantae; phylum Streptophyta; class Magnoliopsida; order Fabales; family Fabaceae; genus Macrotyloma; species Macrotyloma uniflorum. The sequence goes on from BDMB01000028.1 coordinate 2,628,642, forward strand.
ACCTGTCAAGTAAACCATTTTTAAGGCAAAATTGATAACTATTAGACATCTCAGTAACTTCATGGTACTATTAACGACTTTGTAAGGCATATTTAACCATTTGGGTTAAAAGTAGAAGTTGTTAACTGAGTCTCTGGAAAAGCTTATAGAAAAATTAATTTCATTTTTTCTTATTTTTCTCTCTTAAAAGCACTTATATTCATTTACTCTTAACCACTGATGAGGAAAAATTAACTATATTTGTGCACATGGTTAACCACATCCATACAATATAATACTTACCACAAACATAGATATCTGTGTGGATGACCCTATTGCAACCCCTAAGGAAATGTCCTGCAAGGAATAAAACCTATAAATATGTGTGTACGCCATGTGTGTGAGTAAAAGAGATTGAAACTCACAAGTTTATCTTTCATGGCAAACATTATAGCACTGGCATGCTCAGCTGCATTCCCCACTAGCGGAAGCAATATGACACTAATAAATGCTACTGGAATTTCCCATGCAGAAGATGCTCCCTGGAAAACAGTTTATCAAATAGAAAATTTATTTCCTCGAAAAATGTGTTAATAGAAGCATACTGAAATTTCATTTAAAAATAAGAAATGTTTAATGTACACTCATGAATCCCTTGAATTCTAGTACAATTCAATAAATAACATTTATTTTACACAAATAATAAACATATACCCTTAAATCCTCCAATACCCATTAGACACCAATTTTTAATATTATTTTGTTTAAAAAAGTACTTTTCTGACAAAATAAAAAAGTATATTTTGAACGGTGTTGATGGAGTGTTTTGAAAACTTTGGGTGTATGTATATCATCATCCTTTATTTTATAATTTAAAAATGTCATATTATGGGTGTAGGATGGATGAAAGTCTCTTTTTGGGGTGTACTTTTATCATCTCTCTTTAAAAATACATTCCTTGTGTTCGGGTGAGGAATTCTAAGAGGGTAGATGAAGGAAGAATGACCTCTATCTCAGTTTATGTTAATTAAAAAATAATGATATCTTAGAAATCACATTTCTTGGAAAATATCCAAAAAACCAAGAACTTGAATGACCTCACATAGATAACCACAAAGGCAAAGATGAAGGAAGAACAAGATGTTAGGACAAAGCCACAGACTGCTAGAATTTGGAATGCCTACATTCTTTAACAAAAAAGGAGTGAGTATTTCGACTGTTAGAAAGGAATCAGTTAGATTGATAGTTAATTGCAGTAGGTTCTTAACTCTTAAAGGTTGTAACAGATACAAGGCATCATTGAGAACAAAGGATCTCTACTCAGTTGTAAGGCAACATCTACTTAGAAGAGTTCTCTCCTTATTCCCAATTCAATTGCATATCTATCAGTTCATTCTCTTTGTGATTCTGATTATCCCTCCCACCCTGGGAACCTATCACAAAATTAAGATTGACTAGTAGACAAAAGTTTAACTTCACAAACATCACATCTATTATTTATATGACTAAGCATCTAATGCTGATAAACATGGATCCTCCTCATTCTCCAGAAGTTGTTAACGATGAGACACAACTTAGTGCTTGCCACACGAACATTTTAAGACTTTCATATATAATAAACATGAAATATATTGTCAGGCTGAAAGATAAACTTTGAAGGGAAATATGTTTCACTGTCACCACCTCCTAACAACACAATTTAAAAGGGTGTGCATTATGTGATATATATGTCAGTGACTAGATAAATAGTTGTGCCAAAGAAAAACTGATAAAATCTCAAACAGCTGACTGCTACTTGACTAAGTATTTTCAAGCCCCTCATACTTTCCTATTTTTAAAAATGAAAATGTGAATATTATTCACCTCTATAGCGCCAACCAAATATTCTGACAGGATTGATATCCAAGCAGTCATAAGGGAAAGCCATATTATTGATTCCCATTTAGAAATATGTGGAGATTCATCATCGTTTGAGCTGTTTCCACTCTGACCCTCTTCCTGAATTCATATCATGTTACCACAGCTTGGTAAGCAAAAATGTTATGTCAATCATTATAGGAAATAAGATAATAATATTGAATGCCAAGCAGCAACAACCAAGCCTTCCTAATAATGAACATCAAAGCATACTAGAAAAATTATTTTGTGAGTTGCAAGAGTTCAAAAGAAGATGTATAGGTTATTTAATCAACAAAACAATAACTGTTTATTGCTAAGGGAGAAAAATTTCTCCGGCTAGTTAATAATTCACCATTGTCCACTCTTTCAGGCTATACTTTAAGGTAAGGAATGAATCATGCTCATATTAATTTACTGGAATAAAAATACGAGTTATCTTAAAGATTGACAAACTTCAGAATTGGATGCCAATTGCCACCTTCCTTCATTCAATAGCCCTCCAGAGTGTGAGCAGAAATGGCAACAAATCTATTGGAATAAATGGAACATGGCATAGAAATGGATAGGACCTAACTCAATCCAAAAACTAGCTCAAGGGGGAAGGATTGCCCAGTCTTATAAGCAGTATTTTGGTCATGCACGTAGCCAATGTAGTACATCTTAACAAAAACAATAAATGATAATTAGAAAGGGAATCACACATTTGAATAAATCAAATTCTACTTGCTTGCAATCTTATACATCAAACTTGCATTATCTTAGTCTAGAATCTAAATATGACTTCGCTGCATGCTCCTGTTGATAAAAGGGCATCCATTCTGTCCAATATCTAAATAGTCCATTTGTCACAGTTCCTATTAATGACAAAAAGTTATTACGATTACGTATACTAAAGAGCAAGCAAATCAATGATATCCCTTGGCATAGCACATATCCACAAACAAAAGAACGACTGAGGAAACAAAAGGGAAACAAGACTGCCAACCTCATTTGCAGAGACATAGAGACCTCTTTGACTTTTTAACTGAAAAAATAGGTATGAAGCATAGGCTACAAGCATGACACCACTGCTGAATCTTGAAAGTGACAACTCTGACTTCCCAACATGAACCTCAGTGTGTGTGTAGTGTAGAACAGCTGGAAAAAGTATGCCCATGACTGCCATCAGCAATAATCCTGAGTTCACAGAAGCAGTTGCCTACAAGCTAAATGAATCAGCTACAGGTAATACAGAATGAAACCAAGGACTATAAAAAAAAAGACAGAAACTAACGTGTCTACCTTGTTAAACACTTGTTCCTTTTTATGATTAAAAATCCCACCACATAAGAATGCACATCCAAGCACCAGTAACATATTGGACAAAATTGATCCCAGCAAAGAGAGCTGGACAACCCGTGTCATTCCACTTTTCAGTGCATATATTGAGATGATCAATTCTGTTGCATTTCCAAATGTAGCGTTTAAAAGACCCCCAACTGCAAGATACAATATAATAATATTAGAAATAAACCACCACAAGCACATGAGTGATAAAAAATGTAAACCACTTAGATACTGCACGCAGATATTAAAACAATGTAAGGGTGAAGTTAGTGACTGGATCATTTTTCCAATGAAATATAGCAAGTAAAAAAGAGAGTTAATGGTCAGACAAACACAAACACATACGCATCATATTACATTCAATATTTGTTCTTTAACATATTTCAGTGTCTGTTCTAGATTGATTTAAAAGAAGATATATTTAGTAGAATGCTATTACTTTACCAGTATCTCCAGTGTAAAATGCCAGCTGCCTAAATAAGACCAAGAAAAGGGTAACATCAGAAACCATAAAAAGTGAAAACCTTACTCAAAACCTTAAAGAGTACATGTAATATTACTCGGTAGCATAACCTAACCGCTCCGCCAGAGGCATTATACCCAACAAACTCAGAGCAAAGACCCAACCCTGCAGTCCACCTTCACAAATCAATATAAGATATTCAATCAAAAGTGAAGGGAAGTTAAGAATTGTATGAACTCCAACTCACAAGATGAGCAGTTAACTTCTGCAAAAGAATTGCAAGAGGCCCAAAAGGCATAAGCAAGTTGAGTTTGCTAGAGAAAATCACAACTTGTATGCTCCTATAAACAATACCCGCCAACGTTTCATGACAAACGGTCCGAGATTCTCCAGAATGCGATCCATGTACCTCCTCCAGACTAGATTCTGACTGGTGAAAATTACTTTCAGTGCCAAAAGGAATTTCATCATCGGACTTGTGCATTGCTCTTCCATTTGGAGTACCCATCTGTGACACAAATAATAGACATCATCTAGATTTCAGTAGAATCAAATGTTGTTCTTCACACAATTATTTTTCCAACATTACATTTCTTTTACAACTGCCAAGTTGATTCTTCACAAAATGTTTGAAAGGAATTCACTAGCACAAAATGAAAAGAGGGAAAAGTTACAATCAAACCTCATTGCACTTGAATTCCAAAAAGAAAAGTAAAATTTACACACTGTCAATAGGCATTGTCATAATACAAGATGTAAAACTAGCATATGGAAAACTGCATAAATCCTTAAGTTCATGCTTCTTACTATAACATAATAAAACATTCACAAAGAACAAAAAACTGAAGAGACTCCCTTTTGACTTGCAAATTATGGTAACATTAATTAAAAAATAAAATAAAAATACTAACCCTTTACAAAATTCAGAACGAATTCTACAAATGGTTCACCGAAATGGGAGAAAGATCACACCTTGCTAGTCTCAGATAAATATGAGAATCCGGATGCACTGCAATGAAGAGATTGAATATTAGGGAAAAAAATTAAAAACAAAAAAAATACACATATATATTTATATAGCTACATTATTGAGCAAAAATACATCAAATACTAACATTGAAAGACAAGACCCAACAAAGAAAAAACAAGTTATTTGAATAAATTTGAAGAATCCAATCCAAGTCCTTACAAACGAGTAGGTTTCCCTTCAACTCGAATCTCCATTTGTGTGTATGATCCAAGTGGGTATTAAACTATTAAGCAACCAAACTGCCCCGAAATTATTATTACGTGAGTGAAAATTTCGGTTTTTGTGTTTAAGAGTGGATAAGTGTTTTGGTTTTGGTGAGTTTCTGTTTCAGTTTTGTTGTAGATTCGTTTGTTTGGTTCGAGTGTCTTCTGCAGCAGTTTCTTTATGATTATTATTATTATTATTATTCATTTTGTACTTTTGTAACTGTTAGTTAACACGCATTTCTCATTCTTCTATTGGTCTTTGTCATTAGGTGTCAAACAAAAACGATCTTAGGCCATGTTGTTGATTCCAAACCTTGATTTTTCTTTGACTTTGTTCCATGGAAAAACCTGATTCGAGGAAAAATATAATGTTGCCGGTTTAAGAATGGAATGTATATATTATTATTTCAAGACGAAGAATGGAATGTAAAATATTTTTTAATAGGAAGAATAAAATTTGAGTTTAATGGGTATGATCTATAAGAAATTATTTTATAATATAAATTTTAAAATAATTAATATAATCCAAGCTGGGTGCAAACTGTTACTCCCTTTTGGGCTATATAACAATTGACCTATGAATAAGCCCAATATTTCATTTCGGTTGGGCCTTCACTAAATGAGGAAGAACCAAAACGGCAGTAATTTTCAGTAAAATTGGGTCCTTTTTCGGAAATTTTGGACCTGAGGCGATGGGTCTAGTGTGAGAGAATGGACATCAGTTTGATTAAGATTTAAAAAAAATCTTTTAAGTAAATTGATAAAAAAAAAAAAAAAAAAGTAGAAATTTTCACTACATTTCACTAAAAATATAAAATTAAATAAATTATTTTAATGACTAAAAACATTATTTCCCCTTCTTTAAGCCTTCTTCACTCAAAAAAACTTACGCTTAACTATTTTCAAATCCAAAAATCTTCAAAATATCAAAAATGGGTTTAAAGACATAAATATTGTAATAATAAAAAAAGTGAAATTATAAAAAATACTCTGTTCTTACTCAATTTTATATTTTTAACTCTAGATTACGCTAGTATTGCTTCCTTTTCACAACCGAGTTTCTGTTCTTAAATATATAAATTTCATCTACTGTTTTTAATTATTAAAGTTGTATTTTCGTGATTAAAGAAAATATATTCAACTTTATAAAATAAATAAAATACTTTTTTTTTCTAAGATATTCACATCATATTCATAATATACCGAATATATCATATTTGGGTTCAATATATATTATTAAAATCGTTGAACACAATTCGTTAATTATATATATATATATATATAAAATATGCTTAACAAACTATAAATATTTAACAGATATATTAAAAAAAAAAAGTGTTTATGAAATATTTTTATTATTTATAAATATTTTATATTTCAATTAGAAATGAGATTAAATTAATATATATAAAATAAGTATAAATTTTATTTTATTAAATTAATTTTGGAAATATAAGTTAAGTGTAAAATTTATTTTTAATATATAGTTAATATATAGTATCAGCGGTTTCGACATAAGAAAAATATATTAGAAATTTCACATATTTTAAAATAAAATTAAATTAAAATATATTAAATAGATAAAAATTTTATTTCCCGAAATCGGTATCAAAATAAAATGCAAAATAAAATGCAAGATAAGAAAACATGTCCAATGCATATCACAAGAATGGAAATTATGTGATTGCAGGAAGAAGAAACACAGAATTTATGAAAAATGGTGGGAGAAAAATAAATAAGAATGAAAAGAGGAAGTGGATAATAGAGAATCCATACATGTGGTATGATTGGTGTGTCTAAGATGGAAGGGCTAACTCACATTCCATTCCATGCCTCACACCTTTACAGCTAACATCATGCTGTGACAGCAACCACACCACCATCATCAAATTTATCTAATGAATCATCTTCTAGAACCCTTTTCTCCTCCTCCACTCATCATATTCCAAATTTGTCTTCCTTAGAACTTCTTCTTCCATAATTCTAAGGATTATTACAATTAATGGAGTTGGTTGAAGTTGTTATTAGATTCTCTTAATATGCATCAAAATAAAATCCATCTACCATGCTTAACTACAATGCAATTAAGATAATTAAAAGTTATACATTTCTTTTAAGACTTGTCTCATAAATATTATGAAAAATTCTACATTAATTAAAGATGAGATCGCATTATAAATATATAAATAAAGTATAAATTTATATTCTAAATTAGTTTTGAGAATGAGTTAGACCCATAATTACTTTTTACATGGTATTAAAATCTGATTTTAAGATTTATACCTTACTTAAATACTATAATTCGACCTTATTTTTAGTCAATATAAAATTTTTTACACAATATATTTTCATATCGACTTTGTTAAAGAGATTACGTATTTTCCCATTACAATCAATATGGGTGTTGTAAACCTATCTAAAAAATTTCTTTTTTTAGAAAATATAAGATATCAAGGAATAAAGACTATAACTTTTCCGAACCTTAACTAATATTTTTTCAATTATCACTAATTAAAACTTATCTAACTAGACTAATTATTTATATTTCCTTACATAACTAACTAAAGTTACATATTAAAATATATTACTTCCCTATGACCGGATAATTAGCATTATTTAAAAGAAATATAATATTGTTCATATTTTATAATATCATTAACCTTTGCTTACTACAAATGCCACGTGTAAGCTGTTTTCTTTGTCTTTATGTCTCTAAAAAGTAGGACATGGCTTTTGGTACAACAAATATTTTCCAGTTGTTGCTTTTAATTGTTCTATTTTATAAGTGACTCATCATGGTGTTGTTGCCACCAAACTAATTATCTTAATCCTTTTTTTTAGGGTCTTTAAACTAATTATCTTAATCCTTTTTTTTAGGGTCTCTAACCCTTTCTTTAGTACTACCCTTATATGATTCACTTACTATTCTTATACCAGTAAATTACATGTTATTAAATATATTTTAAGGAGCTTTTCTACAAGTAACTATAGAAAATATTAAAAAAATAAATATTTTTTATTAATTTATATACAAATTAGAAATAATTCTTTTAAAAATAATATTTTTTTATAAATTAATCTTTTTCTTTCTTTTTTTTGTTCTTTAAAAATATTGTGAAAAATTTAAGCATATCTTATTTCAAACCAGATAAAATTGCAACAAAAAAACAATACCAAATTTATACTGTCCCATTATTTATTTTATGTTTGGAAAATGTTTCATAAAACTTAAAATACTTCTTTATATTTGGAAAGAAAAAAATTAATAAATTTATTAGAAATACAATATGATATAAAAAAATAAAGAAAAAAAATTCAAATATATATTTATATATATAATTCTTTTATATTTCTTTGAAAAATTAGGCAAATATTTTATGTTTCTTTTAACATTTGTAAGAATACAATTTCCAAACACTTGCAGATTATTGTAACTTTAAAAAAATATATTGATATAATAAATTTTAAGAATTAAGAGAAGTAATTATGAAATTTAAAAATAATGTTGTTTATATATTTTTTTTTCTTAAAATTTAAATTTTATACTTTAATGATTTAACTTAGTTTTATATTTACTTTCGTCATTTATTTTTTTTAAGAAATTTAATTATTTTTTTAATAGTTTATTTGTTAATCATGAAAAAAAAAGCAGTTTAGATTTCACATAATTTTTTGTTTGTAAAAATTAAAAAAAAAATTAACGCATAATTTTTATTTTATTATATTATATATAAGAAAATAAATCATATAATTTTTTTTAATGTTTTTCGTCATAAGGAATTATTGATCTAAGCTTTTATAAATCCGAATTTTGTGTATTGAAGAAATAAAATAATATTAATATTAATAAATCCGAAATTTGTGTATTGAAGAAATAAAATAATATTAATATTAATATTAATAATAATAAAATAAAATAAATATATGATAAAAAAATTAATCAAATAAGTTTATTTTCAACATGATTTTAGTTAATTTTTTTTATATAATTTTTCACATGTAAGAAACTGAAAGAAATGTTTAAAAAAATTATCATAACTAATAAAAATACATATTCTAATGTCTTCATATACATTGTTTACAATAATAAAATTTAGTTAATATATTAAAATTTTAATTATTAAATTGTTATTAAAATATTAAATATAAAATTAATTAATATAATTAAAATTTAGTTATCGAAATACTAAAATAAAATTATAAAAAATAATATAAAAACAATTAAAAATGAAATTATAAAAAATTATATACACTAAAAAAAGATTATAATAGTTATAGATAATAACAATAATATATATAATAAATGGTTGCAGAAGTGGTGGGATATGATTGAGGAAGTGTTTTGTTCCATGTCTTTGTGGGACCCGTCACATTCTGAATATCTCTTTTGGTCTGCACCTCCACATCTCAAGTCACATCATACTTTCATCAAATCATCCAGAACCCAAAAATATTATAATTATTCATGAGCTTCTAGAAGGAAAATCCCAATAATTTAAAATTATAATATGATTTTCATTAATATTATAAAAAAATTAGTAATATAAGAATTAAGAGATAAAATAAAATTAAGATATATAAATAAAATTTAAACTAATTTTATAAAAATAAATTATATTTAAAACTTATTTTTAAGTATAATATAAATGTTTATTTTAATAATTTTTTTAATTTATTTAATTATTATCATATTAGTTATAAATTAAATTAATTTTGATCGAATTATAATATTATAATAATATCATAGTTTAGAAGGTATTAGAAATTTATTTCAATTAAATTAATAATTTTAAATTTTACAATTAGTTCTTATCATACTAAATATGAAATTTAATTATATTAGAATATTTCGATCGATTGTATTATAAATGAATTTTATCTAAATTAAAATCTTTTGACAATACCATATTTAACTCTGACTATATTAAAATCGATTTTGATCAAAATAGAATTTTTTAATTATATGAGAAATAGATTACGATCGAATTATAATTTTTTGACCGTACTATATACGAAATCTGATTACACCAGATTATATTAATTTTAACTCCAGATTACACTAAAAATAAATTCGGATTGAATCTAAATATTTTTTCGTTCAAACTAAAACTTTTCAACCAAATACAAGGGATGTATTAAAAATTTTTTCTTATCAAAATTCTCGATTTGTAAGTATTTTTAGTTTTAGATTTCTAACTATATTTTATTAAAAAATATGTATATATATATTGTTTATAATATATAATTATTTTTATTATATTTAAAAAGAAATAAAACATGAATTATCCAAATGAATTATCAACATTGTGCAGCAAAAGGTTAACCTAATCTTCAATTTGGTCAATGACAGTTAAAGGTAAATAGCAATGACTATAAATAGAGGCACAAACATTATAGATGAAGGTTAATTAATTGCATATTATAGTAATATTTGTCTTTATCTTTTTCCAATTTTCTCATTATCTGCATAATTCCTCTCTTACTTTAACCTCCTAAACTACATATCCTTATCTCTTCCTAATAATGATAGTGAAATCTAATCCAAAAACTCAAAACCATTCCCAAAAATAGTTATGTAAATTACTAATTAGGTCAAAATAAATCACATGAGGTCATCAAATATGGCAATACAAACAATTACAGCAACCACTAAATCTGGATTACTTCAAATTAATCTATAATTCATGCACTTTCTCATAATTGGAAAATTTTCAGTTATTAAAAATTTAAAATGCAAGTCTTTCATTATTATAAATTTTAACCGATTTGTTTATTTGTATATTTTTTTTTTAATTTAACCATCAATAACAGCTACATATAAAGAAAAAAAATCAATACTTAATTATTATACTTTATTTTAGTATTGAAATTCGATTTTGAATATATGGTCCTGATACTCGAATTTAACACTGCATTAAAGTATTTTGTTATCAATCATGTTCAATAGTATGATATTATAAAATTAGAAAAGCATTTATTTGAGATTTTTTTGTTGATAGTGCAGAATGCGTTTATCTGAGAAAATTGTCTTTTTGGAAAGTGACTTTAGTTTTCAAATTTAATAATAAGAAATGATGTTTTCCTACTGAAATTTGTTGGCACGTCTAATGAAGTTTTGCAAGTCATAGATGTGTTGAATTCTATTTAAATTCTATGACTAAAACCAGTTTTAAATAAATTCAATAATCAATTTTATTGACTTTTTTTTTTTCAATAAAGTATATATTGGATAGTAGATAGATGAGGATGGAAGAAGAAATGAAGATAATTTATCATAAAAATACTAAAAAAAATGCAAGAAAGTAGAGTGGACCCGAAGTGTTGTTCCGTCCATCCCTACAAATTTGGGCCTTCTAGAAGCCGTTGCAAAACGCACAGTACCAATCCACGTCAGCATTTGCAAAAATTTTCTAACTCGAGACCCCACACAGTTATGCATCATCCCCCGTGGCAGATAAAATGACCCTTTTAACCCTCAGTGTCTATCTCTCTCCTTCTTTGACCACTATATAAACCCTCTCCACCCCTCTTCGTTCATCACCGAAATCACGGTTCAAACATTTCTCGTTCCAATTTTTCACCCTCGCTGGAAAAAGAACTTACATAGCAGCGTTCGGTTCAATTTCCAATGACGCCGACGCTGAATCTTGCCGCCGGAGCTTTTCCACTCCGTTTCTCTTCCTCCTCCGCCTCTTCCCGCCGAACCTCTGTCCGCGCCGTCACGGCGGAAGCGGTCCGGGCGCCGCTGCCGGCGATAAGCCTCTACGAGGTGCTTCGAATCGAGCGCGACGCGTCGCCGACGGAGATCAAGTCGGCGTATCGGAGCCTCGCGAAGCTCTACCATCCCGACGCGGTGGTACGGCGTTCGCCAGAGACTGACGGTGCTGGTGAAGCCGGCGACGGAGACTTCATTCAGATCCGAAGCGCGTACGAGACGCTGTCGGATCCATCGACGAGGGCGATGTACGATCTGACGCTGACGGCGGCGCACGGCGGAGGACACCATCGGTTTCCGGTTCCGCTTAGCAGGAATCAGTCGTCGTCGTTTTACGCGACGCGTAGATGGGAAACGGACCAATGCTGGTAGATAGAGCTTCGGATGCTTAACTTTGCTTCGGCGATTAACAAAGAAAATTGTGGATTGGATAACAAGAAAGAGGAATAGGTGAAAACGATGTGAAAAAAAGAGTGATTAGAATCTGAAATTACTAACTTAAATGTATAGATTAAACAAACAGAGAGAGAAAGTGAGAGGATAAAGCAAATTTTGCTTCTGTTTCTTTTTGTAAGAATGTAAATGATTTTTATTTTTTGATTTTTTTGTTCTGTGAGTGGCAATTTTTTTAAATTATGTTTTGCAGAAATTTCACGAAAGAGAATGAGATGAGAGATACGAAGGTTGACGGAGTAGTTAAGAGATTCGATTAGAATCGTGAAGGTGAGTGTGCAAAATCTCATATTAACCGTTTCTTAATTAATTGATGGTCATGAAAAACTCGTGAGAGGATGAATATTGATATCAACATTTTCACTTGCGATGTGACTCACGATGATAATTAACCATGTTAATGTTATCAGATTGGAGAAAATTTTCAGTAGAACCTTCTAGAAAACTAATTAAGGAGAAAATGTGATGACGATTCGATTCGGAAAATCTAGTTTTGGATTCTCGTTTCATATGAAGGAAAAGCTAGATATAAAATTCGTTCTATAATTATACATGAAATCTTTTTTTATAACTTTTAAAAATAGTAAATAATTTTCTATCGAGGGAAAATTATTAAATAAAAAATCATTTTCTTTAATTTTTTGAAAAAAATGTAATGTATTTCTTTTTAAGATTCTATTGGCTATAATCCAAACGATTAAAGGGAAAAATTGTTTATACTTTTTCTTCTTATTTTTATTAATACAAGCAAATGAATCTTTATATTTTTTTTTCTTTTTATTTTTTATATTTTTAGTTCTTTCTTCTCTGTCTTACTCTCCATCCAAATAGTACATTACTCTCCCAATAGAATACTATCATTCAATCGTATATATTATCATACATATTAAAATAAATATGTTTTTATATTTTACAGTAATGTTTAGTCAATTAACTGTATAAAAAAATTACAGTGATAAGTAGATAATTTTATTTTATGATAACCACATGCCAAAATTATAAATTGTGTACATACAACATCACCATCATAAAATATTTTCATGCATTTTAAAATAAATGGCTAAAATAAATGGACGCCATTAATTATTATTTTTCCTATTAATATTAATGAATAAGATCAGAGTGTAATTTATAGTAGAAATACAATTTTGTTATTTTGATTCCCATAATAATTGCGAAGGAATTGACGAATAATTGAGAGGAATTTGAATATGTTACGTATAACTTTTGGGGTTATTTTTTTACTAAAACAATACAAATATTTAATATTATTAAATAAGTAACAGATAAATGTTAACAACACAATTTGACCACATTTATTTAAACAAATTTACTGAAAATCACAAAAAATTTACGAATCTCACATTTTTTTTTATTATTATTTAACTAATCCACTCGTTATTTTGTAATTTTAATAAATTTTAACTAATGATAAAAAATTATAGTAGAAATGGTGTGTAAAAATGTATTGCTAGAATTTCTGATAAATGATAATATATTATAAAATAAACTATAATTTAAACTTTCTAATACTATATATCTTAAACACTTTGTTTCAAATAACTTGTTCTATTTATAAAATTGTGTTATTGAAATTTTTATTTTATCTGTACACTTTATTGACTAAAATAAAATATTATTACTAATGTAATCATTTTTCTTATTTTATTAAAAATATATATTAATATCTTGTATTTCTCTTCGATCTTCATTTAATAGATTTATATCATATCTAATATATTTATATATTTTTTGAAGTATATAAGAAACCAATTTATATTTATCTTCTTGTTGATGGTATAATTAATATATTAATAAATAATATAATTAATAGTTTTAATTAATAAATAATATAATTAATATTTTAATTAATAAATTGTATAATTAATATTTTAATTAATAAATCGTTTAATTAATAATTCTAATTAAAAATAATAATTAATATTTTAATCGATAATTATATAATTGATAACTTAAATAATAAATCATATAATTAATAATTTCAACTAATAAATAACATAATAATTTTAATTAATAAATAATATAAAATATGAATACTTTTAATTAATCAATAATATAAATAGAACTACAAGAAAATTGAAAATTATTCATGGAATGGAATTTATGAATAATACAAATTTTCCCACATGTTACAGTAAAAAAAACTATTTACTTACTTTTGTATAATAAAGGTTGTACATCCAGTTTATCTTCTTTACTTCTAAAAATTATTTATCTGTATTTCTACAACTTAAAAAATAGTAATATTAATTGTTTATTTATATAGTTATTAGTGTTCAATTTAAATAAATTACTCATTATAATTTAAAATTAATTTTAAACAAACAATACTCATTATTATTATTGATAATAATTAATAATATATATTTTTTCTTCATCCTAAATTCTAAATTCGAAAAAAATAAAAAATCCTATCATCCATTATAATTCTGTATTCTTCTTCTCCTAGTTTTCCCATCGCCTTGTCTATTCTCCAATCTCAAGGATTTGTGATAGAATTTGCTTCGTCGGTAATAACTAGTAATGACAACTTTTTTATTTTATTCACGATTTTTTTCTTGATAATAACAATTTTTCTTGTAATATAATAATATTAGTAATTTAATAATTAATAAGTGAATATTAGAATACTGATATATTTATAATATAATTAATATAAATTATTATATACTAATATACTTCCTAAAAATATAGTAAAGTATGTAAGGAAATAAAATATACAGAACAAATTATTTAGAATAGAGTGATTAAAATATAATTTAAGATATGCAATATTAACAGGTGTGATTTATTGTAAAAAAATGTATGATTTATTACTTGTTTGGTTCTATAATATTATATTTTTATTTAATGTTGGGTTGAGATATTATTTTGAAAAAAATTTGTGATTGGAAAAGAATTATGTAATCAATGTATGTACAATTTATTTAGGGCCTTTCTATGTAACTTCTAGATATACCAAACAAGGGAATTAGTAAAATAACTATTTTTATAGTATTTGAAGTATGAGAGTGGTGGTTCAAACTCTATTTTTAATACGTTGGAGCTTGATGATTATAAATAGAAAGAAAGATGAAGAACTCAACTATAGAAAATTCTAAAATCTAAGAAAGGTTAAAATTAACTAAAAATATTGTTCAAAAACATATTTATTAAAAAAAAACTAATAGTTTAGCATTGATGTAAATAAAAAGAAGGTAAAGGAAAGAAAAAGTAAGAAAAAGATTATATTGGTCATCTTACAATAAATAATCTTTTAAAAAATAACCAAAATTTTCACTAAATGTAAGAACCGCATTCCCTACTTTCACACTTTTAGATGCTCACAATAGATATCTCTCATTTGAATCATCGTTGATTAATATAATATGTCATCATGTAAACAACTTAAAAGTAGAGTTTACTTATCCTAATAAGTTGAAAAGGTTGAACCTTATTAATAGGAGAGTATGCTACTTGGATCATATAATATTATTTGATACAATTAAAAGTTTTTAAAATATTATTTAATCGAAGATCTCCCTTCTAAGGGAGACAAAAATAAATTTATTTATCCTTTCATCCAATATTTTAGAAAAAGAAAAAACACAATATAATAAATTCAGTTGTTTGAAAACTTTCTTGTATCAAATTACATGTATCATAAAATTAAATAAATACAACGGAATTCTTCCTATCCTGTTTATAAATCTAATGAACCATCTAATTAACGTTTATGAACAATCCAGTTCAAAACATACTTGACTACTTAAATTTTATTAAAAAATTAGAATAATTTCATATATATTATGTTTATTTAAAATAGTTTATATGTTAAAATCTATTTATAAATATCTCAAAAATCAATAAAAACCCATTTATTTTCTTAAAAATAGTAGATAAATAAGTACTTTAAAATAGTAAAAAATAATATTTTTTTAACATTATAAACATCAATCCATACACAAATAACGAACAGATCGGATTTTTTTAATAAATTTCTAAAGAATTGTTTTTAATCCATTTATTTGACAAGCCTATTGTAAAGTAATTAAAGCATTTCTGAATTATGGCTTCCATATGGATTGGAAGAGCTTGTTAAATTAGAGTCGACCAATTTCGTTGCTGCAGAATATTTTCACAGATGAACAGCTACCTACCTTTGAATACTAACTACCAAAATTCGACCATTTGAACGAAACTCACTGAGCTTTGTACAAAATTGCAGTCATATTAGAAGTTCACAAGGGATTTGCACATTTCTGGAAATGAGAACAAAAAAGAAGAATCATTTACATGTCATAAGCATGGAGTTGACGACATGCAATAAAAGACGGATACTTGCGTGATCAGTTCCAGTCATTGTAGGCAAGCTACGTTGATGATTCAGTATCTGGTAGACTTGCTCAAAGATGGGTCGTGTGTGCATCGCAATCACCGGGTCCGATGGGTTTATGGCAGACGCCACATCTGTCAACCATCCGATCTTTCGCTGTGTATCGTTGTTAATGTCACAGGCCAGTTGCTGCAGAAGTGAAAGCAGTACACCTTGGCTTAAAGGTAGAGGAACCATTGACAAGAGTCGATGTAAATCAACCTGATTAGCAGAAATGGAGTGAACCAGTTAATACTTAGTATGCATTGTTTATTTGAAGAAGATGAGAAATATCTACACACACAGACACTCATAACAGTATTAAGAAATTCTATTAATGCTCCAACTCAATATTGAATCAGCAGATTTGGATTGCAAACGGTTGTAACCATTTTACACAATTTGCCCCTCCCTCCTAAAAAGAGCTATCTAGTTAACTTCACCATAACAGGACATTTTACCCAAGCTGGACCTATTGCCTGTTCAATTGAAAGGTATAACATGTCTGCCATACCTGAGAACATAACCAAGATACAATGGATACATCACTTCTATGTAGAGCTCCAATGAAAGCCTCCTCGTATTTCCGTTCAGAAATCAACCTTGCTAGCTCCTGTGTGGGATCCAGGGGAACCTCAACCTGATTCGCAATGCCAATTTGCAAGAGCAATCATGATCATGTACGCACAAATGTAAAGCTTTCTTTTAAACCCTACCTACAACTAAGGCCCACCTTTTCATGAAGTAAAGGACCGTTGTTCAGCTGGACGGGCAAAGGATTTAACGTGCCTGAGTTTGTTCTTGTAGCCGCGAGTGCTACTAGCTTTCTCTGGCCCTCAAGCACTTCTCTGCTCAAAGTCTGAGTAATTGATGATGCTGAATTAATGGAATCCTGCAAAGTGCATCAAGAGGAATACTACCATTGAGATACAGAGAGTGACAAGCTAAGTAAGAGAGACGCTGATATGTCCAAAAGCTTTTCTGATAACCAATCATTTCATTTTAGCAGCTGATAAGTATGTCACTTCAAATACGAACTAAACAACTAACCAAGATTCAAAATAACTAATAATGATAACATTATCAACATTACATACTTCCCTCAGTATTTTGGTGGTGCGGTGAGCCTAGCCCACCCAGCAAGTGGAAGTCATACACACATGCAAAGTTGTTCTTTTTTAGAAAGCATTTGCATTTCCATTAAAATAAAAGACCTACCTAAAAGCAATCGAAATACAGAAGGGCCTATAAAAGTGAACTAGAACGAGTACTTCATTCAAGATATCAATAACAAAATACTTTATATAAAAGCTTGATCTCTTACAATTGGTGAGCAGTTTACCTTACAAGAGGATCCAGATCCTCCTGCTTTTGGGAAGCTATATTCCTAGGTTATCTTATATCACTCTATCGCCATATCAGACATTTAGACAGAAAAGAGTGAAACAAATCCACTGGAAATAATTTGAGGCTTTTAGCAATTTACAGGTTCAAATAAAAAATAATGCAGGTAACAAAGGTCAACACTAGCCTCCCAAACAAAAATGGCACGTTTTGTCAAAAACAAAATTAGGATAAAATGTTGAGTATGTCTAGAGTAAGGAATTTTGTCCAAATGAAAAGGTGCAGATTTCTACGGAAGACCCCCAAAGGAACAAGTATAGTCAGTTACTCACCCTTAGTGTCATTGCCAAAGAAGTGGGTGCAGATTCAAGGCGTTGCTGAACAGCAGTTGAATGCTCAGCCATGCCTTTCTGAAATGTAGCATCCACTTGCTCAAACATGGCTTTACACGACATTTCAAATGCAGGAACCGCTGATGTTTCAAAACTGGATTTGAGTGCCTCCTACAGAAGAAATTAATACACAGTATGAACAAATGGTACCCCAGATGAAATTACAAATACCACTAACTCCAAGAATGATGTAATATGAAGATACTGCACACTTAAGAGTGAAAGCAATGTAAGTGACCTACCTGAAGCACCTGTTTGCCAGTTGTCTGAAATTGAGCTTGGATTTGCCTAGCTACAGTAGCTTCAAGTTTTGAACTAACTGATTTATCAAGTTGGTTCACTGCCTTATCACCCACCCCTCTCTGTGGCATAAAGTGCCAATTAGATACCAGCAAGGCAATTTATTAATTTCATTCTAATGTCTATTAGATAGAAAATTAATGTGCAAACCTGAAAGGATTCCGCAATAGCAGAAGATATTATTTTCTCCACAGCAGGGGACATTGCCCGTACTACTGCTTGGCCAACCGAAGCCATTTCCTTCTTTACAGTTTTCTCTAGTATTGCTGGTAGATCTTTATTCATAAAATTACTAATCAAACCTGTAATTTGCTGGATACGGTCTCGTAACAACTTTTCATTTTTTGCATTCTCCTCCTGGATTCGAGCCCATAAAGCATCACTATTGGCCTTAACAGCTTTTTCCATGTTTCTCCCTAGGGCAGCCTCAAGCCTTCTACCTTCTTTTGTCACTGGCACAGCAACCATCATTGTCATTTGCTTTTGCATCTCTTTTTGCATTGTCAACAACTGCCAAATAAGAAGCATCATGAATTATTAATCAAATGCCCATATATGCAAAAAATACCACTATTGCAATGTTATTTCATTTCAACGAAATTAAAAAATAACTGCATACACAAAAAAAACAATATAAACATACCTTGGGATATTAAAAGGAAATGAAAAAATCATTCGGATGAGGATATTAAAAACTCTAGCCTCTGAAGGGCAAAAAATAAAAAGCCGTTTTCAACTTTTTCTCAAAAGAAAAAAGTTATTCACTATTTTTAAACAATTTACCCAAAAAATTGTTTTCAACAAAAACTCTCTTTATACATGCTAATAAATTAAAATATAATGCATGATTAGCTGTGCATTATTATCTAGACCAATAAAAAACTCTCGAGAAATCACCTGATTGAGTGATTCTTGCATAGCCAGAATTTGAGGGAAAGCATTTTCAGCAGATGGGAGGCTAGAATTTCCACTTGGTTCATTGGTTGAATCAGTTGAATTGCACACACTTGGAGATGAGAAAGATGGGCCAGACGCTTGAGAAATTTTACCCTTCTGTCTTTTCCCTTTTGCATTAGGCACAGGAGATGGTGGCACTGCCACAGATGTAGATGAGTCAGAAACCTTTTCATGGGCACTTTTTTCCATGTCGTGGAGTCCATCTTCACCAACATCAGGAGGTTGAGCTAGTGAGTCCCCTCCGGTTGAATCAAGTTGTCCAGGTTCCTCAGTAAGGTAAGTGTCCCCAGCTATCACACAGCCTTCTCGAGCCATCTCAATACCAAGATCAGAAGCTTGAGAGCAAAATATTTTTTCTTTACTATCAGAAACCGGATTTTGTTGTGACCCTTGCCGACCAAATTCATCAATTTGATTAGATCTTGTCTCACCCACCACCTTCACTTCCACTTCGGCATTACCCACATCGACCACATCCTGGATCTTTGCTTCTCCCTCACTCTTCCTATCAATTATACTATTCTCAGAGGAGGAACCAGCCTTTGTGATCTCAGATGGTGTAATTAGATGGGTTGGTTGCTTAAACATGACAGAAGGATTAAGTACACTAGAAATGTGATCTTGCTTCACTTTCTTCTCGTCATTCTTTGAATCACTATTCAATGGGTCGGACAAGTTTCTATGAATGGTATCCATTTGTCTGTCTACAGAATAATCATTAACAGGAAGGTCTCCAACATGATCACTCAAGTTTGAATGTGGACTCCTGATATCAGAGAGTTTCCTAGATAACCTAGGGCTCAAAGGAAGAGGTGGAGATGGAATACAAACGATATCAGGATCATTACTAGAAGGAGCTAATGTAACAGGTTTAGCTTCAGTATTTGAAGATGTAATAGGTGCCTCAACGTGGCCAGAGCTTAAAGGGTATCTAGCCACAAGTCCACTTTCAGTACTACTTGCTTGTAACAATGTTTTGGGAGCAGAAGAGTCTAAAGTGTGGAATCCTTCAACAGTAATTGCATCACGGGAAACACTCGAATCTGACTTCTCTAGTCCCACATTATCCAATGGTGGAGGCAAGCACTGGGCTAAATCCAAAGCATACTGCTGAATAGCTTGTGTCTGAACACAATAAACCTGAACAATATGTTCACCATGAGGTAGTATATCACTTGTTCCAGTAAAACTCAGAATGGGCATGGTCACAGTAAACTCAGCTATATAATCCATGCGTGTTGATTCTGGATTAGGACCATATTCTAAATGCACAGCATATATAGCATTCCTCTGGGCATTTGCAAGTAAAAGCAGACCTGCATGAGACAATGCTGCAACTTGATTAAAGAATGCATCTTTAGATGGTTGAGCTGAACTCTTCAACTCCAATGTCTGAGTGCATTTCCATGATTCAGTGTCACTTGGGAGCAGCCAACCTTCTTCACTTGCTGAGACCCATAGCTTCACCTCCCGATTTTGTGGTCCCTACACAGGTGTCAATGATAATTTATAAAAAAAGTAAAACAAAATATTTCTAGACTAATCACATGTGGTAAATTAGTTCTATGGATGACTATCTGGTTGAAACAACGAACAGTGGACACAGACCTCTGCTAATTTATATAAGCTTTTAAATATAAATAAAATTTATTATTCTCCTTATATTGGACAACAATAATTGAGATAAAGACCTGATCTACTAAGCCGATGAATACACTTACTGCTGTGATAAGGACAATATGATCAGGCTGGTGAGGAGCAGTAAAAAATGTAGCAGAAAAAACTGGATGACCATCATGTGGTCTCAAAACTGCAAGTGGCTGTGACTTGCGATCTTCCCAGATCTTTATCTGTCACATTTGATGATCAGAGACAAATATGATTGAGACATCTATAACAAATTAAACAAAAAAAACAATGAAGCACAACATAGGCATGCATGAAATGTTACACAATATTATACAGAAGCAAAAGAGGTAGTTTTCTGTTGGCATTTTTTCAGAGTTTCTAGATGATCGTAATCTGTTACAAAACTTCAATAAACAATGATCAGATTTGAAGTGTCAATGTAAAATAAAACAATCTTAAAAGAAGTTAGATACCACCACTTTTTCCCCAGTTTAATATGGAAAAAATTTATGCAGTTTTTTAAATGCTTTTGATGCCATTTCTCTAATGAAAATTGGAGTTTCACCTGCTGACTTAAAATACTGACTTTTATTGTGAGATTTACCAAGGTGAAAACCTAACTTTACTTAGAGAACATTACCAAAAACAATTAAGGAACTGCATCTAAGTATGGTTTGTTTCATATTTCTTTTACAATTTCTCCTCATAACTTTTTCGTAACAGTGTTATCAATATCGAAACTCATAGCTTTTGACTGGTTGTGTCTTCAGGCATTGTTCATACAAGAACTACTTGTTGTTTTCTCTATCCATTCCTATTCTTGAATGTACCCACATATAAGTGTTCTTGGTTTTACAGTAAACACCGATGTAAGCTACAATAAAACCATAGACTTTTACGGAACATTCATCACACCACATCATTATTTTATCCTGATCAGAAAAATTCTATAATAAAAATTGTTATCTTTCAACCAATAAAATGAATTAAAACCAGAGAAACCAAAAAGTAGCAGTACAGACCGTGCCATCCTGTGATGCAGATACCAATCGATTGGTCATCCATTGGCACATTGATAAATCAGTCACCTCCTCATCATGTGTGCCCACCAGCTGAATCCCATCAATGAGTTTGTCAACAGGACATCTCAGAGGAGAATCCTCTGCCACAAACGCTTCACCATTTCCAACTTTTGTGGTGTCAATTCTCAAAACATGTTTTCCCATGCCAACTATCAAAATCTCCTGTGGATTAAAAAAGGTTGAATTAAAATAACAAGGAAGAAAGGTAAAACATTACTTCAAGTTTTTGGATTTGAGAATAATGAAACAACCAAATATGGGACAATTACTTGTTTGTGACAGTGCCAGCAAATTTGAGGATGTTCAACTTTCTCCTCCCCCACTATTTGAATAGCAATAACAATATTGGCTGTAATTTGAGGCTTATCTTCATCATCTGGACCTTCAGAGATCTTCCACACATAGACACGGCCATCTGTGCCAACACTGTAGAAAAAGCATGTTGCCGTAGACAAACAAACAAACAAACTACACCATATAAAGTTTTCAGGAAACAAAAACTACCTAGCCAAGAGATGAACATCTTCAGCAAAAAACGCCAAGTCTGTGACCCTCTGACAAGGGGAAAAAAAGATTAATCAAAGAATAAATTGACATGGTTTAATAATTTTTCCATTAAAAACAAAAGGTAGCAGCACAGTGTGAAAATTCAAAATAGTTCATTATTCCATATGCAACAAGCCATAAAAGAGCCTTAATAAGTATGAGAACTCTACTACAATGAACAAAACAAAATCCTGCCTTTCACCTAGATTATAGCAGCAGGCCAAAGTAAATGTAACTAGGAAACAAAAAATGCTGGTGGGGAAATCCAATGTAGAAATGCTCCCACGCCTGTGGTTATTGTATGCTATTTTTATTCCTATGAACTTGAGGCTCAAGAAATTAACAAAATCAGTACAACATGTTTGGACAAGAATTATGATTCAAATTTCATATTTCCCCCCTTACACAAATGTATGGACAAAAAACTAACCCCAAAAGTTAAAAATGAAACTTGAAACAGTTAAAAACATACACAAAATCCGAATTAAAAGCTAATATTTATCAAAGCTCATATCAACACCCTCATCTACACATGCACACTAAAGCCAACCCCTGGTGGGAAAAGCCTATGCTGTGGTTGTTGTACCTTATTAACTAGTAATATAATTCCCTTTCTTAAATTTACCTCATTTTTTTTTCTTCTTTGCTAAACTCTCATAATTTACCCAAAGCATTGCCAAATATAACATTGTTTTTATTTTTCTTAAACTTACCTAATATCTTTTCCTTTCTGTCCACCTCTCTAAAATTATTCGGTCGCTCTCTAATAGGCAATCCTGTCCAAAGGATGCTAAGACACAAATTGTGAACACCTCCCGCATGTGGAATTCGAACTAAGGTTCGCCACATTGCAATCCTTCCACTATAATCAACTCCCATTGGTGGTCACCTGACTCACCTCTCTTACTACATAACTCAAAGCACTGCGACATAATGTTTTGTTGATTCATTTATTGTAAAACCAAAACAAGACAAGGCAGCAACAGAAGAGTAAGCCAATGGAATGCAACACTAAAACAATCCAAGATAAGAAACAAACCTGAGTGTGGCCTCTGAGAAGAGACCTGACAGCAGTGTGGATATTAAGCACCCTAATGTTCCCCTGTTTCAGCCCATAGCATATATACGACTTATTCACCGCAATCTGTCTCCCAAGAACCGGGTTAGGGTCCGACACGTATTTCGTGATGGGAGCGACCTCGAGCTGCGGCTGGACTTCGCCTGGCAGCCGGACCTCGACGTCATAAGTAACGCGCTCCCCGGCGAGATGCCTTCCCTTGGGAACCTTGCCGCTGGGGAGGCGTGTGAGGGCGGCGGCGGCGGCAGTGGCGGCGGCGAGGACGGAGGAGGGGGAGGGGGAGGAGGAGGG